>JAHBCN010015996.1:0-20064 GCA_019359885.1 Listronotus oregonensis
AATCACCTCCCAGAAACCCCACGTAATTCTAATGGCAGAATTGAATTCGGCATCCCAGAAATCCTCCGAGTAACGATTTTCGGCTGAATTTCATGGACGATGCAATTTCCCCCCAATCACCCCCGCAGAGACACCGCCGAGCGCTCCCGGATAATTCTAATGCCAGAATTGAATTCGGCATCCCCGAAAACCCCCGAGTAACGATTTTCGAACGATTTTTCCGAGTTACCAGTCGTTCTTATAATATTGCAAGTAACTATGCAATTGCAAAATGCATTTATTGCACCAGAATGCATTTTTCGAAAAATGACATAACCACACCATATAGGCTTTTTTCCTGGGAGCTTCCTGAACACAATGGAGAAAATCGTATCTCGATATCTGTTGGCCTTAAAAATTTCCGATTTATTTCCTAACTTTCCTGGACTAAAGCGCGAATCCAGGGGTGTCATGGGGATCATGACCCCCTCACCTTTCTTAAATGTGAAGATTTTACCAAAGGCTAATATTAGAATTCCATTATATTAAGAATGGGTTGAAATAGTAAAAAATACTATAAAATAGCATAATCAAGAGGTTCAGGTCCAGCGGATATTGGGGACACCTTGTATATAATAAATTTGTGTACTTAAATTCTACCCATGAAACCAAAACAACTTTTTATTTTTTTTTACCTTTTTTTCTTAAGTTTAGTTTTCAAAGCGAAGTGGGATACAAAACGGGCCAATCAAAATTTAGGTACAAAATACGGTTGCGCATATCCGCCGTTTTGGAAACCTAGCTTTACTGATTTTAAGATAGTATAATCCAGGGGTTCCCAAACTTTTTTCTATGGCGCCCCCTTTTTGAAATTAAGAAGTGGTCGCGCCCCCCACTTCCCTCGACTATACAGAAACATTCCTTTTACTAAAAAGGGGCATTTATTTATAAACATGACATTTGAACACATATCTAATCTAATGCGATGTATGGTGCTGCATTTCCTTAACAAGGAAATTCTTGGTTTTATTTTTAAAAGTACGCACCTAGGTCACTAGCAACATCAAGCCGGCTCCGTTTTTTTTGTTTTAATTTCCATTAAAATAGAAAATGCTTTTTCACATAAGTAGGTTGTCGAGAATGGTATGTAGAATTTTAAAGTCATTTCCGCGATTAAAAGATAGATGGGAAGATATTTTATCCAAAATGTAGTAATCACCAAGACTTTCTAGATGAAATATATCTTTTGTAATCTCTTCGTTTTTAGCAGTGTCGTCACTATTCTCCATTAATAAACCCAATTTCGGAAATAGGAAAAAAATTGGTGTTTGAACTTGCAGACGACGTTTCCATATATAAATCTTTTTTTTTTTTTAATTTCAACTGATTGTTTGTTATTTTAAAGATAAAAATTTGTAATAATTTTTCTGAGCTCTCGCGCTCCTTTTGATGTTGCTTTGCGCCCCCCCCGGGGGAGCGCCCTCCAATTTGGGAACCACTGGTATAATCTATTTGTTGCTTATTTCGTGCTTATTTGTTATGACAACATTTAATTCAATACCGATACTTCGACCAAATGTGACTTGTAATAGGCGGTGTTACAATAAATCTATGTTGATTCAGTCCGTTTATAAAGTTTTATCTTCAGCTTACCCATAGAGGGCGTCCTTTAGTAAACTTTTGCCAGTGTAAATTTAATGTTGGTAAATATCCATATCGGGATATTGTTTTTATTGTACCGACTGTTTTGTATTGTACTTGGACGATTTTTTAATGAAAAAAACGATCTGTGTTTTTAAGGTTAAAGATTTTGTCTAAAGGATTTACAATTTTTGAATAAAAAAAATCAAATAAAATTAATAAATCTAGGCTTTTTTGCAAAAAAAATCAAAATGAAAAAAAATATTAAAGAAAACTCTTATGGTATGGGTTTTTTGACACAATGTCTTTAACAAATAGCCAAAATATTGACATTAAACCATCTCACTAAATTAAAAAATTATTAAAAAGAAGTATTATAATTATGGTATGTTTTTTTAAATTATAAATCCATGAGCACAATATACCTTTTAATAAACCGCCCAAAAGCAAAATAAAAATATATTTAATAAATGTTAAATGCACCTTTTTATTTCTACGCACATCACAAAATCGAACAAAAGCTTTTGCAATTTACATATTTCAAATTAAAAAAGCAGGAAACATCCCGGTGCGTGCATTTGTATGGTTTGACCATAAACGAGTATTTTCCTGCAAAATGTTTGTCGCGGCACAAAAAATGGGTTCAGACGTGTTAAATAAAAAATATAAGGTTATATTTACTTTTTTATTGGTTGATTGAAGTCATTATTTAAATATAAATAACAAAGGTTTTTTTATTAAGCTCAGTTAGGTATTGTAAATAATAATTTTATTTCCAACCGCTACTTCGTTCACGTGGATTACGCAATTTTGCAAACATACACCTTTTATATTATACGTGCTTGTTTTAACTGTAGTTAGAATCGTATTTTACTTGTTATTATTTCCTTATTAGTTCAGGAAACGAATCTATAAAAAGTGCAAAACCTGGCAATTTTTTCAAAATGCATAGTTTTGCATGAAAATTTAGGATTAGGCTTTACTTACCCTCCTTTTTAAGATATCCATTATGCTAAAGGTTGCTTTTTATTTTTTAGTGGTGAAAACTACTCCTTATTGCAAAAACCTTCAAAACTTTCATATATTTTAACCCCTAAAAATGAACCCTTATTATGACTTAATAAAAAAATTGTTTACCCTAAAAAAATTAACATATTGTCACAGAGTTGTAACTAAAAAATGTGACGGCTTAAAAGTATTACTAATTTAATTTTGTAATTTTTTAATCCTTAAAAGCCCACCTCTTACAATCTAACTTTGCAAAAAATAGTACAAAACCGCAGATTTAAAAAAATGCATTAAATCGCTTTTAGAATACTTCAAAAAATAGTTTTGGTTGTTGTTGCTCATATCGACTTTTAACAAGTATACCTTTTTGAGGTAAAAATAACAAAACAGTTATTTAAATTACTTAAAAATGTAATACAGTACCGTACCAAAAAGTTTTGATTGTTCAAAGTAGTAAAAAGGCGTGTAGGTGGCTGCCCCTACAAGTAAGAGTCGTACTAAGATTAGATTCGAATCCGTCATACTAAAAAACCCCGGATACCAAATTTTACTCTTATATTTACATTATCATAGATTTTATTAAAAAAATAGAAAAATTAAATTAAAACTTTAACACCCTGTATTTCGAAAACGAAGGCCTTGCGGACCCATATTTGTATAAACTTTTAGGTTTATTTTTGGACCCTGACTACGTACCTAAAGTATTGACATTTCCTCATGAATCACCCTGTATACTTTTTTAAAAAAAGGTCTTTGCAAATGCATCAAAAAGATATTATTAGTTTTCCTTAAAAAATACGTAGATTTTGCGTTATTTGCCTTTGAAACTCTGAAATTTTGTGTTTGATGAATAACAGCTAACCTTTAACAAACCACAACTTGGTTTGTATTGGTTCCATAGCAATTTAAAAACACCATTTTATTCGTTTCTTTAAAAGCTACAATTTTGTTATTTACAGTTTTTTTGATAAAATGCATACTTATCGAGTTATTTGCAAAAACTGATTTTAAAACCATACAACAGTTTTTGCTAAGAAATCATTTTTCTATTGATTTGTGTGGTCAAAATATTTTAAAAAATTTCCATGCCCGAGATGGTTTGGAACCACACCAAGGTAAAGGCGCCTTTTGGCATGATATAGATTTTGATCCTTGGACCACTCCCT
The DNA here is from genome assembly GCA_019359885.1 of Listronotus oregonensis. Taxonomy (NCBI): domain Eukaryota; kingdom Metazoa; phylum Arthropoda; class Insecta; order Coleoptera; family Curculionidae; genus Listronotus; species Listronotus oregonensis. Next base: position 3,795 of record JAHBCN010015996.1, read on the forward strand.
AGCTTCTATCAAAATTTCAAGTCCTTCTATGCATTTTAAAAAAATTGCGAGGCAAAATGGTGTGTTTCCTGGACTATATATAAATGGCATTTGTAAATGAGTTAGTATGATATATTTATGTATGTTTTATTTAATTAACAAGTAGGTTGTCCTTTTTTGGCTACGGTCATCCCCTCGACTTGTCGTTCGTGTGCCCCGCACCCCTCGGTTTGAAACGGCCCTGGAATAGTAGGGCAAATAGTTTTAAATAAAGTGACAGGATATTTGGATTCGGAAGCTTAAAGGAGACAAAAGTCTTTTGTAAAGCCGTTCTTCATACTAACTTCGAATGAATTCTAAGCTGTTTATTTTTTTTAAATCCTGGATAAACCTTTTGAGCTTAAATAATAAAGGCTTTCACAGCTTAACTGTTTTTGTTTATTATTCATTGCTTTGCCTATATGTGGGCGACTAAAAGCTTTGTTGTTTTGGCATTCTAAAATTATGTTTAGAGGTATCATTTTATAACCATAAAGCATATGGTACTTTCCTTATAAAGTCTTGCGACAAACTCCGGAGAATTGTTATAATTACTAATTTTTTTCTAATAATACATTCTGCAAAACTGTTGTTTTACTTTGCTTTATAAATTCATCTTTATATAGGTTGTTTTAAAAAGCAGGGTCGTCGTTTAATGGGAAATTCCTTGGTTAAAATTAAGACACAAATGCTTTATAAACGTAGCTTTAAAACAATATAAAAGTTAAGATAATGATAAAAAGAAACATATTTAGAGTTGGAAGTCTCTTTAATTTTAAATTAGGTATATTAATTTAAATACATTAACAGGTATTCTAGTCTAGAAGTCCAAATTTCGGGCGTTAGTCGATTAAAAAAATAATTAATATTTTGTCAATATTTTTTTTTATTTATATATTAATATTTAAGGAATTTACAACCAAAAAAAAAAAATAAAAAAACCTGTTTCACAAAGTTACATGCTGTTGAAGTAGAGGGGGAAAAAGACCGTATCCATCTTGTCATGGTTTCGTCTTTATGGTCAACCAAAAAATTAAAAAATGGTAGATTTTTTTATCAGGATAAATTTCATTATGGCAGGAACCAGAAAAATAAAAAAAAATTGCACAATGGCGGTTTCTCAAAAAAGGTAGGTTTTTTTCAATTACTTTTTATTTTTTCCAAATTTTATAAATTAGTAAAAATTAAAATTTTCCATTTTTTGTTGTATCCTGCCATAGAGGCATATATAAAGAAATTTATGCTAATTTTCAAGAAAATCCGTCAAAAAAAACTTGGGATTTTGTGACAAACGTTCCGAAAAAAGTAGTTTCTAGAAAAACGCGTTTCAAGTTTTAAGTGAAGTTTCAGGTAATCTAACAGATAGAAGAGAACATATTTCTTACATTTCTTTAATCAGCGATTTCGGCTGCATATATTGAGCCTTCTTTTTCTTTAAATAAAATATTTATCGACTCGGAAAGACGAGCACTTCTTCCTTCTTTTGGAGCTCGAAACTCAGAATTTTCGATTCTAGCTTTATTGCGCCAAACAACAACCTCACCTATAACTTTTAAAATAATTTGAATTTTAAAAAAATCCTTTTAAGGAGATATTCTTAGTGTCTAAGCTATTGATATATTAAAAAAAAATCAAGATTTTTTCAACTTTCTAGACAAGAATACCAGAATAAGAATATACATTCTGATATTAAACTTTTGCTACTATTATGGACCATTGGCGTAGCTTTAAAAATTACATTTATTTGTTAATATATTTCGTCATAACTTTTTTAGCATTAATATTATTAAGAACTTGATACATGTTACTTATTTTCTACTCAGTTTTACATAAAAAGGACTGTTAAATTTACTTGCTTAACTTAACGGTTTTTAAGATATTTTAAAGTTTAGCATGCATGGTACAAAAAGTGTAACATTTTAAATTAAAGACAACAGTATTTTTTTAACAAAATAAAAAAAGAATCCACAGTTTGCTAAAATACTATATTTAATTGTCGTTTTATTATTTTCCTTTAGCACCAAAAACGGTGATTTAATGTTAAACTGTGTTTAATATTTCTCCTACCTTTTAAATGTAGAACTAAGCAGAGAATAAACACAACAGGCGAAATCATCAAAAATATTATTACTAAAATAATTATGACCAAATAAAAGTAAAAAGTAAATAAAATTATTCGAGACATTCATAATAGTAACAAGAGTTTATAATTAAAAAAATTATATAGAAAAATATGTAAAAATTTAGGGTAATCCCAGTTCTATTTTTTTTAATACTCTGTATCTTAAAAAATGGTACATTTTAAAGGAATCTTTCAAGGCGATGTCCTATGTATTTTAAATTTCCGGTGCAAGTACAGTGAATTGCATTAAAAGGCGAAATATTATTTAAAATGGAAATCTGTATAGTAAGGTTGTAATGACCAAAGTGGATTTTACAAGAACCTACCACACACATATTTTTCTTGTAAAGGAGCTTTAAAGTTGGTTCATTTAGACAGATGGAAGTCGGCTTTTTAATTATATACCGGCTGTTCTTATCCAGACTAAAAAAATACAATAATTTTGTTCTTAGCCAATAAAAATACTTTATACCATACGAAAAGCAGTTCATTTTTTCTAAAATATGTTTTTTAAGTGACAAAGAAGGTCTTCCATTTTTCATAAATAACATATTTATTATTTTGGGTCGCCGTAGTTTCATTTTACAATTATAATTTTACTAAACCAATTTTATTTACGTTTTTTGCATGTTTGGAAAATTATTTTATAGAATTTTTAAAATCCATAACACAGTTTGATAGATGTATAAAAATATATCCACATGAATATCGGTCAGATGTCGCATAATGTAAAATATGATTCGTGACATGTTCTTTATACAGACGTTTTTAACATTTTCTATGAAATATATTATTTGTTTTAGCAAAATTAAACCATATAAAGTGTGTTGTGCATTTTTATTTGTTATTGCATATACTTTTTTATAAATATTCACTAGTGGTCAGACCAAGCCTTTAATGTAAAAAAAAACTATCTTATTGGAAACTTTTCAGGAAGACGTACCTATATGATAAGAATCAAAATATGCTAAAGTCCGACACATTTGTTTAACAGAAAAAGTGTGAAAAAAATCGAAAAAAACATCACATTTTTTATACTTTAATCACTTATAATGTTACAGGTATTGGTCGCAGAGAAAACATGTAAAAAGAAAAAAGTTTCTTTATAACATTTCATACAAGATAGGATTGGTTGAAAATCGCAAATCCTACACTTTTTTTTAATACGCTAGAAATTTTTGCAAAGTTTCTTTTTAATTAAACTCAGATCATTTGGGCGTCCTTAACAACTGTTTAAAGTTTTGAACAATTGTTGGGAAAAATAAATTTTGAAACAATTTTTGCTTGCACGAATAAAAAAAGACATACTTTTTTGTTCTTAAATCATTCTATTCTAAGAAGGGTCCCTATGACTACTTTCAAGCTATACTTTTAGTAGATTTACCTATCACATATTCGCAGAGATGGTTAATTTGTGTATAACCAATTTTTTTAGGCATTAAACAATTGCTTGGGAGAACGCAACAGAGTAACTCTCTTGTGGGTACTATGAGCTAGCAAGATAGGGATCATCCACACCATACTTTGGACCAGAACCTGCCCTTCGAGTGACCAAAACCACAGTACGAGGGCAAACCAGGGAATGGATCCGAAAGAAACATGAGAAATACTAGGGAAACCTCAGTAGAATTAGACATGAAAAAAGCTTCATAAGGGGCTCATCCAAAAAAACGAAGGAAGAACTACTTAGACAAAATAGAAAAAGACTTCGCATAACGGTAGGGTTGCTAACAGGGATAGCCTAAGAGGACACCTACAGAAGATAGGCTCATACATTGGGGACCCAAGTTGCAGAATGTGCGACGAGGGGAAAAACAGCCTACCATATTCTGTGCAAATGTGAAACATTAAATCACAAAAACCAGGCATTATTTGGGAAATCGAAAATGAGCCCACAGGAATATATCAACTAACCAGTCTCGGGGTTATACAGACGTGTGGAAGGTACGAGACTAATGGGAGGATTGGTATAAAGGATAATGGAAGATTAGGCACAAAAAGCCCAAGAGGCTGCGCTGCCTCCGTAGTGAATCAAGACGGCTCCCAGGGAAGAAGAAGAAGAAGAAGTAACAATTGCTGAGGACACCCAAATGATCCGATTGTCATTATTAAAAAAACTCTTGAAAGCCCGATATCTCTAGTATATGTAAAAAAACAAATGTCCAAGATAAATATTCTGGACATTACTTAATTTGCAAAATTTTTAATATTTTAAAAATAAATTAGATTTTAAAATTATTATGCAAAAACTATCAAACCGAACATAACGAAATTTAACCAGTAATATTTATCGTGATATGATGTTCTTTTTATGGAGATTTTACAATTTCTAACCAAATCTATACTGTAAAAATTTTAAAAATGAATTTTTGCTGCTACAGTTTTTTTCTACGACCAATACTTTTAAAGTTATAAATATGACTAAACTGCAAAAAAAAAAAATTGTGGGTTTTTCCACATTTTGTACCTTTAATAAATGTGTTAATTAAAACACAACGTTTCGGTTAGTGATGTATCTCCAACCGTTTTCAAGTGATAACTGATTCTTAATTAATTCATAGAAATGCAAAACGAAAGACTAAGGGAGTATTCAATAACACTAAACCGAAACGTTGTGTATCAATTAACAAATAAAGGCAATGAAAGTCCAAGATTTTAGTGTTATTGAATTCCCTTTGTCTTTCGTTTTGATTTCTATGAATTAATTAAAATTATTCGACTTCCCCATAATCTGGGCGATCCCACTATCACAATATTCGTCAACAATTCGCCAAATCTACTTTTTTTTTTTAAATGTAGACTTTGTGGTTAGCAATTTATATTTTTAAATTTTTTTGGGGCCTGTAAACATGTCAACGGAATCAGACCTATGCAATCTGCTACTATATGATTCAAGTACTCCTGTAAGGGCTTCTATTGTAGCTCTATACATACGATTTCTTGAATTTCTTAAACATTCTGGCGTAACCTTCGACTCCAACAATGCCTTCAATACTGTAACAACAAAAATCAGTATGTAGTTCCTTAGACACGTTTATGCGAAGAGCAGCTTTGAAAAGCAATGAAACTCAACGCCGTAGTCAGTCTGAGGGTGCCAGTTTGCCAGTGTAGAATTATTTATTAGATCAACCTTGGTTAGTTGTCTTTCTTTCATTACACTTGACGTCAGTCTGGGTCTTTATGTATTTTGATGAAAAAAAATTTTCGTTTGAGTGCATGATCAAACTTTCTTTTTGTGTCCGGAAGCTGCTTGATAAATTAGTCTTTATATTCATTTTTTTTTTTTGGTAACATTTTCTTTCTAAGTTCCTTGTTATATGTACCAGCAGCTTATTACTCCCAGCAGAACCATACATTTCTTGGATCAATATATTTTATAACTGTAACAACCGCAAAAAAAAATGAGATCCCCATCACGATGGAAAAACACTATGACAAACAATACCGCTATACAGGGTGTCCCAAAGAATGGGACACAGAAATCAGTACATTCCTTAGGTCGAAATAATGCAATTAAGAAAACTTGCCTTATCTGAAAGTTGCTAATAACTAAGATACAGGGTGTCAAACATATAATTTTGTTTTTTTTTTCATAATAATTTCTTAACTAAATAATAGGGTACGAAATTGGGGTTTTGGGGGTTTTTTTAGGGAAGAAATTCAAATTCTCCATACTTTTAATGTTGCTGGTAGGGGCGCCAGCTACCCTACCCCACTTGTCTTAGATGGCATAACTTTTTTAACTTAGTATATTGACCTGTTTTTAAAAAAAGTTACTACAATTTCTTTCGTCAAAACTGTAGGTATACCTTATTTAAGTCTCTGGGAACAACTGAATGATGATAGGACTTGTTCCCTTTCCATAAAAAAAACGCGAAATGCAAAAAAAAGTCCTTAACCAAAACATATTTTAAGATTAGAGACACGTAGCAATTATATTTAACGTACAATAATCCTATTGAAAATAAAATTTTTAAATGAATGTGATTAAAATTCAAGAATAAGGAAAAAAAAAAATAAATAAATCGAATTCTTCAAAAATAAAAAAAATTACCCTATATACAGGCTGTCCGGCGTTAACATGACCAAATGATTTGAATAAGTTTTTTGAAAATTGGGTTATTTTAATTTTCCAAGGCCCTTTTTGAGTGTTACGTAATCACTGGATTAGTATTTCACCTACCTTGTTCAGATTTATTCCTCCGTAATCCGTTTTTTCGATAGTTCAGGGGGAAAATTTTTTTTTTTTTTTGGACCCAGATGAATTAAACTTAAAATAAAGTGGCCAAAAACGGGTACGAGAGAAATTTAATTACAGGTAAACGTGAACGGGTTGCACCTGAATGATGATAGGGCTTGTTCCCTTTCCCCTGAGTAAAAAAACGAAATGCAAAAAAAGTCCTTAACGAAATACATATTTTTAAAATTAGAACACGTAGCAATTATTTTAACAGTAACCTATTGAAAATGAATATTTAAATGAATGTGATTAAAATTAAACAAAAAATAAAGAAAAAAAAAAAAAATAAATATTGAATTCTTACATAAAAAAAGACAAAAAACCCTATATAGGCTGTCGAAGGGTTAACAAAATGTTTTGGTCTTTTCTGGGGAGAGCATATCTCGATTATTTTACATACAGCTTTTAAAGGGTTTTAGCAAAAAAATCCTCCCCCCCTACATCGAACCAAAAAAGATAATACTTTTTAAGAAGACGCGACTGAGTTAGGGGGGATTTATATTTTTTTGGGCAGCTTTTTAAAACACCTAATATTAAAAAAAAGAAAAGAATCTTGGGAAAAAAATTTTTTAGATGATGCCATAAAAATGCAATGCGCCGAATCGTGCACAGTTTTTTAAAACAAATTGCAACCCCTAAACAAAAAATTAAGACTGAAGTAAGTACTAGTATTTTTTAACCCAATTTTTCTTTTAAAGTTCTAAAGGTCACAATACGCTATTTAAACTCTCGCTAATTAAAGCTAAACCTCAATAGATTTTTTATCGAAAAATATGGGACTGTCTGATGGCAAAAATTTTTTTCTTAAAAAAATACTTGACCGTAGTTTCAAAGCAAAAAAATATATTATACTGACAAGGCATGGGAAAGTAAGGGACACACCCGCTTATAGGCATGGCGGGAATAATTACAAGTGTACTTCTTGACAAATTTTCCACAAGTTTAAAATCTCCTGGTGGTTTTAGCATCTTTGAATCTAACAAGACTGGCTGATGATATAAACGCCGAAGTTTTTAAAGAAGTTTCTGTAAGGTATTAATGGGGGGGAAGCCGCTTTATGTTATAGTTACATATGCGCCATATCACAGCTGTTGATTGCAAACATGGTAGACTGGTTATAATCAAAAGGCAACATACTATTTGATAAAAATATGTTGTAAAGTAGGTTGCTTAAAATTATCCGTGTATTGGGATAGTACCTACATATTATTAGTAAAGTGGATTATAAATGCAGGGTGTTACTTTATTACGATTACCGCCACTGTACTACTGTAAACTGAATCCTTTAGATTTTTTATGAGTACAGACAAAAGGTGGCATTGTGCAAAAAATATTTAAATTAAATGATGTTCAAATGTTGTTAAACGAAGCCATTGGTAGCGTAATAGTAGATAACTAGCGGAAGTGTATTGCACAAGTACAAAAAATGAAGGCTGGATACTTTCGCCGAAGTTGCAGTAAAACCTATTGTTATCACTTCTTGTTCCAAAAACAGTAACCATCCTTGGTTAAATTTTTATAAAACCCATTTTTGGAGTTAAATTACTTTATAGTATAATTTTGTTGCATTACATTTCAAGGATGTTAATATTATAGATTTTATTTAAAAAAATATTGAATATGCTACTGGAAATTCTATGTCTCCTTTTTTGGGGCACCACCCAACTAACTTGTAGTATAAAGTCTTATAGCTCTAATAATAATACCAACTTTATATCTTTACTTTTTATATTTATACCTGTTATTACTAATATAATTTCTTTACTAAATTTTGTTTCGAAATAATATAACTTTTAAATTTTTACACCTCTAGAAAATATGTTATTGTTTTAAAAATCTGTATCAGGATTTATAAGATACATAAAAATTTATATCCTATAAACCCATTTAGGGTGACGTAAAATATGATTGGTGACATGTTCATATGGGCGTTTTTTTTTCAGTTTTGCCGCTGTGACACGAATTTTAACAAAAGTGTGAAAATATAGAGATTATTATTTTGAAAATTTACAAGTTTTTCATACTGTCGGGGGCAAAAAGGGGTTTTTTTTCACGAAAAAACTAGCATGGAGATCAGGGGAAAATTTTTTGATTTTTTTTTTTTTGAAAATTTAAAAATATTTAAGTTTTTAAAAAATTTTAAAAGGCTTATTCAGAGATTTTCATTTTAATGTGGACACTTTTTTAAAAATTAAAAAAATTTGACAAAACTTTGGGTTTTAAAATTTTTTGATTGAATTGGGTTGAGACCAAAGTTTAAAAGGGACAAATTAGATGAATTTAATCAGATCTCCTTTGGCGTTAAGTCCGAAAGTTTAAAAGGGGTTAAATTTGGGAAACACAATTTTTAGGACTTTTCGTTTAAAAAATTTCCGGCTCACTTGGGGAAAAAAAACCCCTCTGGGTAGAGCCCCCACGGGTTCTGCGCAGTAACAAAAACCAAAAAAATTTTTAAGTTTTTCCTACCTACACTGATAAAAACAGTATGTAGGTAGGCATCCCAAGAGCCGGAGCCCCCTTTTCGTTTTTGGGGGGGCGGCGTTTATGAAACCAAAAAAACAAAAAGGGGGTTTGTGAAAAAAAAATTTAAATTAAATGATGTTCAAAAAGTTGTTAAACAAAACCTTTTGGGAGGTAATAGTAGATAACTAGAAAAAGTGTATTGCACAAGTACAAAAAAAGAAAGGGTGGATATTTCGCCCCAAGTTGCAGTAAAATCTATTGTTATCACTTCTTGCCCAAAAAACGGCCATCCTTTTTTAAAATTTTTTTGAAAACCCTTTTTTGGGGGTTAAATTATTTTTATAAAAATTTTTTTTATTTTTAAAGGATGTTAATATTGTGGGTTTTTTTTTTAAAAAAAATATTGAATATGCTAATGGAAATTCATGTCCCCTTTTTTTCCCCCCAAAAAAACCCCTTTTGGGATAAAGTCTTTTTAAAAATAATACCAACTTTATATTTTTTTTTTTATATTTATACCTGTTATTACTAAAAATAATTTCTTTACTAAATTTTGTTTCGAAAAAAAAACTTTTAAATTTTTTTTTCCCTAAAAAAATGTTATTTTTTAAAAACCCCCATCGGGTTTATAAAATAAAAAAAATTTTTATCCTTTTTAAATCCCATTTAGGTGTGACGTAAAATATGATTGGTGACAAAGTTCCCATACGGACGTTTTTATTACAGTTTGCTGCGCGCTGTGACACGAATTTTAACAAAAGTGTGAAAATAGAGATTATTATTTTGTAATTGACACAGTTTTGCATACTGTCAGTAACAAAACGTTTTTCAACACGAAAAATCTAGCATGGAAATCATGCAATTTTTTAGATTTTTTTTGTTTTTAGACCAAGTTTAAAAAATATTTACATTTTAAATATTTAAATGGCTTATTCAGAGATTTCATTTTACTGTGGACACTTTTTTAAATATTAATAATTAAGCTGACAAAACTTGTCAGTTTAAACTGTATTGTGATGGAATTGGGTAAGAGACCAAAGTTAAGGTACAAGTTAGATGAATTTAATCAGATCTCCTTTGGTGTTAAGTCCAAGAAAGTTTAAAGGTTAATGGAAGCACAATATTATGGACTGTTCGATCAAAAAATGTCCGGCTCACTATGAAAATAACTGTCATGAGTAGAGCCCCTACGATTCTGCGCAGTAACAAAAATCCACAAAAATTTTTAACGTGTTACCTACCTACACACTGATAAATCAGTATGTAGGTAGGCATCACCGACAGAACCGGAGTCCCGTTTTCGTGTGCGATGGCGCGGCCTTTATGAAACCATACTCGCGCTGTGCCGTTGTCGTCTCATCAACCCTTTCAAGCGAATTACATGTTTTGTTGTCGTTTGCGCCGTACTAATTTCGATTGATTTGCCTTGTGTGATTTTATTTTGTGAATGCAGAAGTTTTTTGCTTTAATAAAAACCTTATTTTGGTGATTAGTGTTTACTAAATTGTGACTATAATTTTGTGTTTATTGTTTGTTACTTACAATATCGTAACAAAATTCTTGAAGGTTGTATGGTTTTGTCTCGCAAATACAAGGATAACATACCCGGAATACCCCTGATTTGGAAAACAAGCGCTTGGGGCTTCAAAAATCTTTTCCAGTTTAATGCTCTAAGACACAGTCATTTTCGGTGTCGCGAAAAAAAGTTATTTTAAATCATTTTAGAGTTAATTTTAATTAAAATTAACTGGCAAAAATTTACTTTTTATAGCCTCAAGTGCTTTACAAAAGCTTGGATTCCTTTTGCGAGTCAGAAAGCCCTAATCTGTATACACTGTATGTATTTCAAATTAAACCATCTTTAGAATTTTTTGTTCTCATGCCTGGGAATGATTTTTTTCCACAACTCTTTTTTTTTGGTTTCATTCAAAAAGATCTGTTCGTCTTATTAATGACCCCCGCTTCCCAAAAAAGTTTCCCTTTTCCCCTTACTCACCCCCCCGGAGGGGGATTGTTGCTTTTTTTAAGGCATTTTTAGAGCTTTGGTTAAAAAGGGTTGGAAAAGTAAAATTTCCGACCCTCCCAACAAACCCCCAAAGTCCCAATTTATGCACCCTTTTTCCCAAAATCCAACTTTAAAAGGGCCTTTTTTTTTTTTTAATTTTGGAACTTCTCACTTTCTACGTGCCTTCATCCCCAAAGAGTGTCTAGACTGGAATTTGCTACCCGCGAAGTTTCCCTTCTAAAAATAAAAAGTTTTTTGTAGATAAACCCCTTTTTCCACACTTTAAACACCCATGGTCCCTGGTGGACTGTCTAACGATATAAACAAAAAATGAAAAAGTTTGACGTTTTATTTTTTAGACATTGATCCTTAAATGGGATTTTTAGATTAAACCTACTTACACTATCTTACCCTTCTTTTATCACAAAATTGGTGATAAGTACATGAAAGTATCATACAATATTTAAAATTTATTGTAAAAAATCATGTTTTCAATTATTTTATTAAGATTTTTGGTAAAAATACAAAACTCTCGATAATTTAAATGGAAGGCTGTAGCGCCATCTATTCTTTCCATATTAAACCAGATGATACAAAATTTAATATTACACAATAATTTTAAATATTCTATAATAGTTTTGTTTAATAACCAATAATGTTTTGTAAAAAAATAAAAAAAACAGTGAAAGTATAGTTAGTTTCAATTTGATGATGTCAACTTTATACATGGTAACAAAAATATTCGGACCTGACCTACTACTCATTGCGCAAACTCCGCGGGGCTGACTCCGGCTGCCTTACATGCCTGAACAATTTTATTCTACAGCATTAGCCTTCCATAAACCTTTAAACTTTCATGATTAAGCCACATTTGGCTTTTTTTAAAAACTGGCATTACCGGAGGGCTAAAAAATAATCCTTTACTATTTTATTAATTTTTTTTTTAATATTCTTACTTTTTTTAAAACTAAAAAAATCGTTTTAAGGAATCATCTTAAAAGTAGTTATAAAAATTTAAAAATCTCTCTTAAATCCCCTTTTTAATATAATTTTTGTAAAAATAATAAAGTTTAAAAACGAAACAAATACAGTTTTTATTGAAACGAATAAAAAAAGAGAAGAGAATTTAATATTTTTAAACTTCTTTACCACAAAAATTTTAAAAATGATATATAGTCTAAGATCCGAACCTAAAACCTAAAACGACCTTTATTTAGAATATTAGAAAATTAAAAAAAAAATGGGTCCTGGAAGGCTATTTTTAATTATTAATTAAAAAAAGAAAACTTTTTTGTCACTATCTCGAAAACTATCAAAGTTAGCAAAAAACATAGAGATTCTTATTTGCTTAAAATGTTAAAAGCTACAATTTTTCTCTTATAAGTTTTTTTTGTTTTTTTTATAGTTTTTAAGATTCGAAATCTCAAATCTTCTTCAGAGTCATCCAAAATGTCACGGGGGGCTAACATCATAGGGATACCTGTCAGGCTCTATTTTTGACCTTTACCTGTAGCCTTTAAATTTTTATTGGTTGGTTATGCTATAGGAACCCTTTAAATCAGATCAAACCGCGTTTACCCCAAACTCACCGATTCCGCGTAATTGCGCATCAAAATTACGTGTTCTTCAAATTTTGTATACGTATTTTTGGGACTATATTTCGGAGGGTCCCTAAGGAAAAACTATCCATATAGGGTACCATTTTTAAGGCCCTCTGACGCACCGTTTCCGAAATTTAAAGTTTTTAAAAACGATTTGGACCGCTTTTCCGTGGCGCTCTGCACTAACGTTAAAATATAAAGAAGTTAGCCCCAAGCTCCTTCTAACTTTTTCCGAAAACCGCGTTTTGATATTTTTCCCGGTTTGAGTACTATCCTCGATTTCCTTTTTTCTACCTCTCTTCCCCGGGGTGAAGGGTAGAGATTTAAAATGCTATTTAAGAGATGCTATTAAGGCCCTCTATCTACTTTTAAAATTTCAAGTCTCTATCTTATCAAAAAGTGGGTCAAAAGATCGTTTGATACCTACAACTACAACTTTTAATTAAAAAAAAAATAATAATAATAACAAATTGATAATTAAATTTCGTTCATCCAGGATTTTTTTAGCAAGTTCATTTTTTATACATTTTCTAATATACTAAATTTATTTAAAAAACCTTTCATTCTATTGTCAGCCCAGTGAAGGTCGAATTAGGTTCGGATCTTCTACAAGTATGTCTTAATATATTGAAAATTTTTTGCCTAAACCCGTCTTTAGACCCTTTTTAACAACCCGTATGTGTTCTGATGTCAAATAATTTATAAAATAAGCCATTTTTGGTTTGTAAAAATAAATTAAAATTATATTGTCACACAAAATATAAACTTTCTTACTGCCCCTTATAAGAGACATCGTTCACAAACAATAGTTGTTGTTGACATCATTAATACAGATGGTTTTAAAGCTTTTAAAAGACAAAATTTATATTAGATAAATTAATTAAAAAAAAAAACTTTAAAAGATTTTGTTTTACTAAAATAATTTTATTAGATCATGCTTTAGATTTTTTTTCAAGAATAAAACCAAATTTGCTCTTTAGACGTTAGAGTTGATACTCAGGACGGATTCAGCTTCCTGTTAAACAAATACTACGCAAAACATAAAAAGTACAGATTTTTGAAACCCATTTATTATTCGATACCTTTTTTTAATTTATAGTAAAATAAAAAAGTTTTTTTTTTTAATTCGACCCAAAAATCATTTTTTTAAATTTTCCATTTACCACATTTTTTCAATTTAAAGTTTCTTATTTGGTGTCAAAATATAAACAGAAATCTTATGTTTTAAAACTTTTTTTCAGTAATAATTGTAAATTCCCTATATGATTAATTTAAACAATACATTTCTTCTTTTATTTTCTTTTATTATTTTTGTGCACTAAACAGGTATGCGTGGCTTACGTTTTTTACTGTTTAGAGGCTTTTATATGCTATCAATAAAACTTTCTCTCCTTACGTATTCTTAGAACATTGATCTACACATTTAAAATTGTACCGTATTATCAAACATATGCATATTTTAAAACAACATGTACTTCTAAATAACCATTAAAACATAACCTTTTATATTTGCAACCTTTTATTATAAATACACTTTTAAAAAAAATAGGGGGGACACTTTCTTTTATATTCTCTCATAAAATCCATAAACTAGGGGGGCAAAATATCTGCCACAAGGTTTAACGATATGATTTACAACCAAAATGAACCGACTTCGCTTGACTTATGTTAGCGATCTATCTTGATTTCTTTACTTATATTTGTATTATAGTCAATTCCTGAAGCTTATTACCAGTTTTAATTTATTTGAATCCAAAAGTCCTTATTTTAAATAAGATTTTTTAAAACATAATAATAGCCTTTAAGTATAGTGTAATTTATTTTTTTCAGTTTTATTATTATTATATTAATTATTATAATTATAAATTAAAAAACAGTAAATAATTGGTTACCGCGATTTCCTAATACATTTTTAATATTTTAGTCCGTAGTTAGTTATTGTACTCGTAAAAAAACTTTTTAATGGTAACCATTTACTTTGCAACAAATTAACAGGCCCATCCCCCCCGGCGGACCCTTTTTTAAATTGTTAAGGGAGGCAGATCATATCCACAAAACGTTGGCTTAATCTGCGGAGAAAAATTACCGTCTTTTCCCCTTCTAAAATTCTGCTTTTTGTTAGTTATGCTGTGATATCGGTATGTTGTGGTTACCTAACAAAAATTTGTTAAATATTTTAGTCCCTAAGTTTTTATATAATTAGACACCTAAGTGAACCAAAACCAATGGTTTAAACCATTTTTATTTAAAACCTTATCCACTTTGATAAAAATGTTTAAATGTACTTTCTTCATTAAATTATTTTAAAAATTATCAGGAACTATAACGGTTTAAATTAAATATACTTAATTCAGTATTTAAATTTTTTAATTGGTCTTATAAATACATAAGATGAGTTATGATAAATAATAAGTTACCGATGCTGTGAACAGGAAAAGGTACAATTTGTCCTTGGCTTTACGCCCATTTTTGTGTGGTCAATTTAGCCTAATATTTTTGTAGATGCGAAATTCGATCAACTGCGAAAGGGGCAGTCGAGAATTTTTATTTTGGGGGGGTTTAAATCCAGTCTCATATTTGATAAGAACCGATACGACAGTAATAGTTGGGGTTGGTTGCTATATATATGTATATATACATATATAATATAAGGGTAACAAATTTAATACCGAACAGATCGCTGGGAACGGAAAATAAAATATGGTTAGGCAAAGTTTTAGGAACTGTCTTTTAGGTATAAAAAGTATATACATTTTTACATAATCGAAGGTACTATGATGCCCGTTTTATTAAATATATTAACAATTGTTTGGTATTTGATAAGCCATTATTTTCTATGCCTTCACATGATGGTAAAAAATAACCTCCCTTTTTATATCTTCCAAAATTATCATTAAAAAAATTGTTTGTAAACGAACTATTAAACATGTACATTGAACATGTATATTCAGCTTAATACAGCCTTGTTAATGACCATATAGGAAAAAAAATGTTTACTATTAATAGTAAATAGGAAAATTTTAAATATATTTTTGAAATTGAAAACAGTATTTAAATAATGTCGCAATCCCTAATTTACCTCATGGCACCATTATAATAATTGGTTTAGGTGGGACATCAATTACTTTTTAATAAATTTATGGAACTTCTTAATATAAATTTATCAGAATAAACATTTAATCTTAACCTCCCTTCAAATTAAAATAAATCACAAAATGGTAGAAAAATCCTATAAGGTAATGTTTTAAACTTTTATTTAAAATTAAAAGAAAACGAATGTCCAATTTTTCAAATATTTGTGCTTGTAACTTGACGACTCCAATTCAAACAGTTAATTATTTGGTGGTAAAAAACTTATTAGTTTACCTTGGCACAATATATAGCAAAAAGAGGTTTTATAATTATAATATGGCATACTTTTGGTTAAAAAAAATTACTTCGTGTTTTCTTTTAACACAAAGTTTTAGTTTAAGCGAAATATAGAGCAGTTGTTGTTAAAATATAAGATATTATTAATTTAAAAAATACATTTTTTAATAAAACTAATTAAAATATTAAGGTAATATTAAGCCTTGCATAAAATAAGCCAAAGGATTTATTAACTATATTTTGTATCGAATATATGAATAAAATAATATAGTATATTACGAATTCAAGATGTTATAACTAATCGAAAAATTGGTTTCCATTAACTTCTAAAATTATGTCCCTTCTAGCAGTCAAAATTACCGCCTAGGAATATTTCGTGCCTTAGTCTTTTGTCGTAATCTTACCTAAATCTTAGATTATGTCTTGTTACATTACCAGTACGTTAATAATTT
>JAHBCN010015997.1:0-20247 GCA_019359885.1 Listronotus oregonensis
AAAAATAAGGCCCTTTAAATTTTATTAGAAAACCCAAATGACAACCACAAAGATGATTATTACCAAAACATCGCTTACAAAAAAAAATTATCATATTTTAACTTTTTTTTCGTAGTAACGACCAATAATATTATTTTAAACGTTTACTTTTTGACACTAAAAAAAACTTATATGACAAATGACTTCCCATTTAAGTTCTATTACAATTTTTTTGCAACTGAAGGCAAATATCCGTTATAATACAGGGTGTAAAAAGTATAATGCTTACGATTTTAATGAGCGATGGTGGAGCTCAAAACAAGCCGAAAAGTTTTTATAACATAACAGATTTTAGTCCAAACGATGTCAAAGCTATGAACTTTAAAAGCAGTTATTTCTGAAAACTTTACCAACTGGAAATTTTGTCTTAATCGCTTATTAGTAGATTTATTTGTTAATAAAATAAACTAAGTTTTAAATGTTTTAGCCGACAAATTAAAGAAAAAAAGCAATATTTTTTCTTTTAATAAAAAGTTAAAAAATAACAATCGGCAGAGCTACCCAAAAACCTTGTGTGTAGAGTAAAGTCTGTTGTATATTGTGCTCACCGGCATGGCCGTGATATTTTTGTTTGTTTTTAAATCGGGAAAATATGCCGATACGTTTTAAATTTAAGACAATCGTGTGCAAGTATACAAAAGAGTAATGAAAACGGAATGTGTGCAACCAAGAAATCTTATTCTTCAAGCAAAATAAAAATGTGCTGTTTTAAAGCATATTAATTTGTGTCCTTAAAATGGATATTAAATCTATTCTTGTGATAAATCAAATTATTTTTTAAATACAAATAATAACCAAACAATAATTTATTTTTTACTTAAATTTAATTTCAAATTAAATATAAGAGTAAATTACAAGTAATTTTTATTATTTGTATGTATGTAAATGAACATCTCGCAAAAAAGTTCCGACACGCTACGATGAAACGGGCGCGGTGTTGCCAACTTTTTCAAACTTTAAAATGCCCTATTTCGAAAACAATTAACTTTTTCGACTTGTTTTGAGCTCCACTATCGCCCATTAAAATCGTAAGCATCATACTTTTTACACCCTGTATAAATAGGTAAGCATGCGACCCGTTACTGAATGGTATAGGTAAAGAAAACTATACGTATATTTTTAAAAAACCTTCAAATAAAAACGAAATAAAAATTTGACGGGCCGAATCGGTTACTAAACCCATGTTTGTGCTATTTCTTAATGGGTAAGGGTACGACAATTGTTCCTTACCCTGCTTTTGTACTTTTTAGTGTGTTATTTTTCTTAAACTGCTATTGTCCATAAAAATCCGTGGTTAAAAAAACAAGAGACCTTGAGAGACACGAGAAATTTTGGCAAGAAAAGTACTTTTTCTTGTCTTTTCTCGAACCTTATAACGTGAGAAAAATCAGTCTCTATACTTAACTAGACGAGAATCCTTTGTCTTGGAGACATTACTAGTACTCTTTACATAGGTACGTTAATGGTTTTAAACGAAGTTAAAGAGTATATATGTGGCATTGCATCCTGAGTGGTACCAGGAACAGGAACGGGCCTCCACTATATATAACGTACTGTACTGGGGTTTTTAAACCTTGTGGCAATGTATTTGTCACTCCACCACTCTTGGAATATTATACTGCGGGGCACTATGACACTTAACTAAGACCTTAACCATATGGGCACTATATAATACTTGGGGAACAACTTGCCAACACCAGGACTCCCAGATTCTCGGTGCGGTTACCTATTTATACTTTAAATATATTAATTGTTATCTTAGTCGTACTCTACGTGATTTAATTACCTACCTTGTATAGGTGATTGTAACCTTACCTCGGCGTGAAAATCTAAGACCGAACATAGGAATAAAGTGTAATGTATCAAACTGAAATAGACAACCCCTTTAACTGTGTGAGAGAAGTAAGACAAAGCTTCGCAATGTGTCAATGCTCCAATCAAGCGCTGATACATCGGTGTTTCGAGCAGTGAAGACCGGCGATTTTAGACGAGCGTTTACGATTTGCCGGTCTGTAATTCTCGGGAAGAAATTTCTAGTTTAGGCTGGATCCACACTATAAGGTCGATCACGGTTCTTTTGCAGTCCTATCTCGGTCTGGTAAAATGTTATTAAATGAAAAACAATGTGTGCATTCATACTTACCGTAACAGTCAAGTTCCGGTCAAATCCCATTCCAGTCGCGATCAGTCTTGGAGAAATTTTGTTTAAGCGATATCGAACTTGTCTTGACATGTATCGATAGTATAAATGCTCTTTTGTTCACGGTTCAGTCAGCTACTACCCGTTGAAGCGACAATTGCATCAAATATAATTAATGTACATATCGTACATTTTGTGTATTTTTTTACTATTTTTTGAGTGATTTTTTTTTTAAATCATCTTAAGCGTACTCCAAACCATTCGGCAGTATTGTAAAAAATTTTATCATTAATTAAATGGGAATAGGGACCAACTAACCACATTCTTCTCCTTGTTTTATGTTTTTTTTTGCGTTGATAATATTATCTTCTTTATCAAGAATGAAAGATATAACAGATAATTCTTAAATCGAAAAGTTCAATGACATTCTTCGGCCACGAATATTACAAGCAACTAAATACATCCGACTTCGATTATTGAAAGATTAGATCCTACCAGACCGAGATCGCACCGCGAACGAACTGTGATCGACCTTATAGTGTGGATCCAGCCTTAGTGTTCTTAACTCGGGCATACTGCCACTCGCTCCCGCCTGCATATGTATCAACCCTCATTTTGATCTTACTCTATTTTGGTAGATAATTTGTTTTCTCTGTTTTACTTACGATACGTCTATGTGCGGTTTTGAACTTTCCAGACCTGTATAACGTGACCCAGCAATTGTATTATCATTTTGAAACTTTATGAGTCCCAATTTTAATGGTGTTATATTGAATGTTTTTTACACATATTAAATTTTAATTTTAAGATGACCATACAGAATGTGAGTTTTCCATAGTTCACAACAACAAATAAGGGTTTCTTAAAGCTGGTATTTGCTTTTATTTATTAAAGTAATCCAGACCACAAAATACTTACAAATATCATGATTTAATGCAAAATTCTAAACTTGGAACACTTAAAATTCATTAATTAAACAGCAAAACACCCTCAATCGCGGTAGTAATTTTATTCACCGATAATTGATTTAATCCCAGTTCGTCTGCATCCGCCGTGCTGCCGTTCGTTCGTCTACTCTTCTTTTCACAATTTGGTATTTGTACGGAACACAATCCATCAACGTCAACAGTCGGGTTGTTTTCTCTCTTGCGCCCCTTGCAGCACCCAGTCTCCCTTTGCCCCGCGTCCTTCGAAAGCCGACAATAACCCACTGGTATGGATGGACGATTTTTGTCATTTATTATTGGCTGCCAGTGCCGATTGATTTTTCCACAAGAGATGTGTTAATTTGCGGTTGACGTATATGGCACACACAAATTGTTTTTAGTTTAGAGAAAATGAGAAAGACATAATTTTTGCATTTATTTTAACACTGAAGAAAACAAGAGACGCTTAGAGTGACTTTTTGGTAAAGTCATCTGTCAAGTCATCGATTAAGTAACTGTTTATCAGCGACACCTTAGTTTATTTAATTTTACACAGCACTGTTCTGCATTTTTAAGTTTTTTTTTACTCTATTATTATTTTTAAAAAATTTATCTACTCCAAAGTAGTTAAATTCAAATACAAGCTCGGTTTATACTTATCAGCCATAGATTTTTACAGCAATAAAATTTCTTTTTTATTCAACTAGTAAGTTCTATAATGCAAACATCGCTTTTTTTGCTTGTATTTAAAGGGATCGTTTGAGAGTCCCACAGAAGTCCGCTAACATGTTTGGAGTTTATTTTTCACTTTCTTTTAGGTAATTTGCTAGGTAAATATTTCGCCGCCTTCTTCTGGAACTGCACCCAAATTGTAGGGGAAGAATTCCAAATGGAAATAAGGAAAATGTAGTTTAAATGATATGTCTTGTGAGACTGGATAGGTTCTTCAACTCTATGTGGTTATCCGATTTCTTGCTATTTATGAAGTTGCTTCATACACTTTTAAGGGCAGAAAGTATGGTTTAAAGTTTTGGTATTTCCAACAAAAATTATTCCTTAAGTCTTACCTCACTTACACCACAGGCGCAAATTTTCGTTTTAAATAATCAAAAACTATTTAAGGCTTTGACAAAAGCTTATACAGGGATGCGCAAAAGTCCGGAATAAAATTAATATCTTTTTAACCAGTAACTTGGGAAAAAAACGCTGAAACACGTCAATTGATTTTAAATTGTACGCATTTTTTGGCAATAAAATGAAATATTTTTTCAACCCCTTAGCTGCAACCCTCCCCAACTTTTTTTTTCAAATGCAAACCTATGTCGTGTATGGGTTCATTGAAAAGCTCGTAAAAAATGGAATCTGACCATACCCTCTCTTTTTTTTAAACTTATGTGGTTACCAGGAAATGAGAAAAAACTCTTTTAAAAACAAAAAAGTTAGAAATACCTACTTAGTGCTATCTACGGGTGAATTAACGTAACAGATGCTGAAAATGCCCTTCACCCTCTACTTGGCAGGCTCCTAGGCAATGGTAAAACCCGTCTACGGAATTCCGAATGGCCTCAGCCGGTATGTTATGTGATTCCACTCTAATTCTGTTTTTTAGATCTTCAATATTAGCCGGCCTATTTTGAAAAAACCTTGTCTTTCAGATATCCCAAAAAAAAATAATCTAATGGCGTTAAGTCTCGGGATCGTGGCTTTCAATTGTACCACGTCCTCCAATCCAGCGTCCTGCAAATATTTCATCGAGATATTCTGTGACGTTAATACCAAAATGTGGGGGATCGCCGTCCTGTTGGAACCAAAGTGTTTCAGTGGGGATATCTGGATCTGCTTCATTGGGAAACATAACAGCTAAAGCAGGCACTAATTCAAACCGTAAAAAGTCTAAGTAGCGTGCAGCTGTAAGGTTTCCCTCAAAAAAGTATGGCCCTAATATTCTGTTGTTAATGATGCCTGCCCATACATTTACTTTCTGAGGACGCTGCGTATGAGCTTCGCATATCCAGTGTGGGTTTTCCTGACTCCAAAATCGATAAGTGTGCCTGTTAACTACTTCATTTAAATAAAAAGTAGCTTCGTCCGAAAAGAGTATGTTCAGTGGAAACCCATTATTCTCGTCACATCGCCTCATTATTTCCTCACAAAATTGCAAACGCCTGCTATAGTCATCTTCCAAGAGCTCTTGGACAAGATATACCTTATATGGGTGGTATTTTTCTTTTCAAAAACCTCCCAATCGTACGTCTAGACGTAGGATTTTTTGGGCTAATGAAACCGTTGACAAATGTGGATCTTCCTGCAGAGATACGGCAATGTCCAATTTTTGATCTTCGTCTAAAATGTGGCCGGCCACTTTGGGCAAGTCCTTCATAATGTTCTTCAAATTTGTGAAAATCTTACTCAATAGCCTGGGAAATGTGATTTTCCGGATATTTTGCATTAAATAAAGTACACACTTCACTTTAACTCCGCATTCTATCCCCACATCCCAACAATATCAAGACTTCGATACGCTGCCTCTTTGTCAATACCATTTTTGTTTGGCAAATTAAAAAAGAACACTTTGAAGGTACACAATTAATAAACTAAACAGATTTCAATTTTATCCAGTAATGCCACAATTTTAAAAATGAGTCAAAAAAATTTTTTCTTATCAGGGCATTAAATTTGGTACAAAAAATTTAACAACCTTTTTCTCTTTTTGAAGTACACTGCTCAACAATTGCTTGGGATTATAACTAATTTTATGTGTAATTTTTTTCTGAAAAATAAATTCCAAAGAATGTTGATGCTAGATTACGTTATCAGTTTTACACATAATCAATAACATTTGTTGTGCTGCCTGCCCAGGTTGGTCTGTTCTTAAAATTTGTAAACTTTTAGAAACTAGGTACTGTACTTCTTAGGTAGGTTCTAGGTACTCCTTAGCAATTGTTGAGCAGTGTACATCATCAATGCTGAATGCCACTTTATTTGTTTATTTGCAACGTTAATTCACCCGTAGATAGCACTAAGTAGGTATTTCTAACTTTTTTGTTTTTAAAAGAGTTTTTTCTCATTTCCTGGTAACCATATACGTTAAAAAAAAAGAAAGGGTATGGTCAGATTCCATTTTTACTAGCTTTTCA
This sequence comes from Listronotus oregonensis, assembly GCA_019359885.1. Lineage (NCBI taxonomy): Eukaryota > Metazoa > Arthropoda > Insecta > Coleoptera > Curculionidae > Listronotus > Listronotus oregonensis. The sequence continues at coordinate 6,243 of JAHBCN010015997.1, forward strand.
ATGAGCCCATACACGACATAGGTTTGCATTTGAAAAACAAAGTTGGGAAAGGTTGCAGCTAAGGGGTTGAAAAAAATATTTCATTTTATTGCCAAAAAATGCGTACAATTTAAAATCAATTGACGTGTTTCAGCGTTTTTTTCCTAAGTTACTGGTTAAAAAGATATTAATTTTATTCCGGACTTTTGCGCATCCCTGTATAGGCTTCAGTGTTATGTACAAAACATGTTATAATTTTTTGCTGCTCCACTATGCTTTGTTTAAATACGTTTTTTAGACCGACCAACTGTTTGTTTTTACGAAACGACATTCGCATTAAGAACAACAATAATTGATGTAATTTCTGCAGTCCCGTCAGTAGTGCAATGTTAGATCAGCAGAAATATTTTCTTTATGATCATCGTATTTTATTCTTTACGTAATTTGCTGATATTATTGTATAATAACACCATGATCCTCGGGAACATATGGCTGTTCGTTTCCACTAAACAATAAAACTACCTTTTGATTTGTCTGCAAAGAGTCAATAAGCAGTCGCCACTTGGTAAGTTTATAGAAAAAAATATATTTGTGTTGCTGTTCTCTCGATTGGATACAAACTACGACAATTGACAGATCAGTGTTTGAGTTACATGGTGGAAATTATCAAAATAACATATTAGTTGTGCGGGAAGAATTTTCCTACAAAACAGTGTTACCGATTAAAATATGTTTTGACAAACATAGCTCTTTTAATCTTTAAGAATAAAGAGGTGGACCACGTTTACGGTTTAAAAGTTTTCCAGATTGACTAAAAAGTAATGCATGGTTAATGGTACTTTGTATTATTCTGTTGAGAGCTCTCAGAGAATTAGGTTTCTAAAGAGCGGAAGCCTTAAAAATAGCTATAAAAAGCATTTCCAAACAGCTTGTCGATGGCTGAAAGCATAAAACTCTCTTTAATATTATGCTGATTAAAAAGAGACAAGGTTTTTTTTATTGACTTAAAAAATACTAAGTGTTGTAAAAAAGCCATTTCCCAGACCTGGAGATCGTATTATAAGCAGTAAGGATGCACACTAAGTATACAAGGTAGAAAAGAAGAACTACTTTCTAAGTTAAAACAAATTTAGTATTTTTAAAATTAGCTATAAACATAAAAAAATACGTCTTAAACCAACCTCCCTTAATAGGCAATATCCTACTCTAGGGAGTTATATTTTTAAATCACTGTATGTTTTCTTAACAAAAATATTTGGCTTTCAGGATTAATCTGCGTAAATAAAATAAATTTAAATACCTTTAATAAAAACCTATAATTGTTTTTTTTAATAAATTAAAACTCTTACTGCTATAATTAATGATCTTAACTGTCCCAGAAAGAAAGTATAACAATTCAATTTGCATGGGGTTGCGGGTCTTGGTCTATTCAGGCTTTATTCAAGTGGGATCGTAAAATAAGTTTCTCTAAAGGAAGAATTTGCCTGTCAAAGGTTGTGTTGGTATTTGGCTTTAAATGTATTTCAATGAATATCAATACAAATATACAAAATGTTTTTTTTATTTTATATTTTAAACAACCATTTAAATGTGTATTTTAATATAGAAACCGTAAAATAAAAAAAAATATTTGTATTTATAAACCCTATATTATTATTCGAAGTATAGGGTATTTTATAAAATACTATACGATTTTCTTTAATATTTACAAATTGTACCATACTTTTTTAAAATTATTTAACATTATGTAATTAAGGGTAAAAAATAAAAAAAATAATATTTTTTAGAAAAAAATATCATATATATTTTTTTAAATGCTGTAGAATACATGGGACATTGCTTCAGGCGATCATCTGCATTGCTGTTTGTAGATTCAGGAACTAATTTATTCTTGTTTTGTACCCTCGTGTTTCGTACGCTTCAAAAATTTCCCCCCAATATTCTTATTTCGTTCACAAAATTAATTATTCAGTTTTCGACATCTCGTTTTGTACATCAAAAACTGAGGTAGGTTCCTGTCTCTGATGGTTCATGAAATATGATAAAATAAATTAAAACTAAATTTATAACTAAATATTAAAATATTTATATCTCAAATATAAGATGCTAAAATATAAAATATTTGTTAAAATAATTATGATATTAAAATAATCTAATAATAATAATATATGTTTTAACTATCTACCCAAACAGAACAGTTTACTTTTCACACTATTAGTGATTTATCACTTCTGAAAAATAATTGAGAAAAATAAAAACTCGCTTTAAATCACCAGAACTAACCATGGACCAAAACTAAGGGGTTTTGAATTTGTCCTTTGTTTAATTAAGCCATGGCAGAATTGCGGCCTAAACGGAAAACTTTACTGTTCCTACTTTTAGTGATTTATCATGTCTGAAATGTAATTGGGGAAAACAAAAAGACGCTTAAACTAACCAGAACTAACCATAACCGACCAGAACTGAGGGCTTTTAAATTTGTCTAAATTATCCCTACGTAGAAGTTATTATTAACAAAATTTAAAAAAAAATAATATGGTATTTATTTGATTGGTTATTTGGGTAGTCACAATGGTCGGTGTACGAAACAAGAAGCATAAAATGGATTAAATAATTCAGTGTACGAAACTAGAATATTTCAGGTAAAATTCTAAAGTGTACGAAACCAGAAAACACCCAGGAACTGATTATTTTCTGGCAATTAAGAAACAGGTGGGCCTTCGCTTTAAGACGCTTGCTGAGGGAACTATAGAAGATTCTGCCTAAAATAAAAAAAATACTTTAAAATTGTGTGTAAAACAGAAAAAACTTGGGACGAGTTTAAGAAAGAAAAAATAAAAAAAGCATTGAACTAGTGAACTATACCACGAGCAGTTTAATAAGCGAGAGTTTCAAGGTATCAGATACAACTTTTTCCGAAGTTGCCGTTTCGACAGGAATTTATGTAAAAATTGTACTATTAATAATATTTGGTGTGTCTTATAGTCCTCAATATTATTTAATATAAATTGCTTTTTATAGTTATTATTGAATACCAAAAGAAAGAAAAAAAGAAATTGTAAAAAATTTTTGGTTACAAGGCACATTGACATCATAAGATTATTTTCAGTCCTTAATTAAAAAATATTACTTCAGTTAAAAAAAAAAAAATTATAGGTAGTATTAAACAAATAACATATTTTGTTTAAAAAAATTACTAGGCGCATTAGGTTTATCTATAAATCGTGTAACATTGTATCTTTAAGTACCTGTGTCATAACTTTTTTTAAAGTTTAATTTTTTCCTTAAAGAAACTGCCCTTATAAAAAATGCTAAAAAATTAAACCCAATGTGCACATGGGGTGGGACTATAACAATTCCGCGGTATTTTCGGTAGTTTATTTAAGACAATAATCAAAAACTGGGTAATTCAAAAATCTAATGGCTGGGTTACAAGGTGGCGCATTTTGGTGGTATTTAAAAGGCGCGTTTACACCAAAGTTGACAACTAAAAGTTGACAAAAAATTGTTTGTAGAAAACCTAAAAGTTGTCAACTAAAAGTTGCTTTTCTCAAATTAGGGGCAACAATAGAAGATTTTTGTAGAAAACTAAAAGTTGCTCTTCTCACATTTAGAGAAACAAGTGAAAAAAAGAATTAGCCTTAACTTTTTTGATCTTTTTGGGGGCGTTTACACCAAAATTGACAACTAAAAGTTACAAAAGATTTTTGTAGAAACCTAAAAGTTGTCAACTAAAAGTTGCACTTCTAAATTAGAGCAACAACTAGAAGATTTTTGTAGAAAACTAAAAGTTGCTCTTCTCAAATTAGAGCAACAAGTGAAAAATTTTTGTAGAAAACTAAAATTGCTCTTTCACAAAAGAAACAAGTGAAAAATTTTGTAGCCAAAAATTGCGCTTTAACTTTTTGAGAACATTGAAGACTTTTAGAAAACTTAAAGTTGCTAACATTTATAAAAAGGAAAACTTTTTAGCCCAAAGTTGGTTTAACTAAAAGTTGGGACTTTCTTAAATTGACAACAAGTGGAAGATTGTTTTGTAGAAAAAGGCCCAAAAGTTGCACTTCTCAAATTAGAGCAACAAGTAGAAGACTTTTTGTAGAAAACTTAAAGTTGCTCTTTACACATTTAATGAAACAAGTGAAAAACTCGTTGCCAAAGAATTAGCGCTAAAGGTTTAGGCAGTAGTTCTCCAGTTCTCCACTAATTTTCTACAAGTTGCTTGTGCAAAGCGTGCAGCAACAAATCTTCCACTTTTAGTTGTCAACTTTTTTTGATCTTTAGGCGCGTTTACACCAAAGTTAACAACTAAAAGTTGACAAAAGATTGTAGAAAACTAAAAGTTATCAACTAAAAGTTTCACTTCTCAAATTAGAGCAACAAGTGGAAGATTTTTGTAGAAAACTAATAGTTGCTCTTCTTTAATTTAGAAACACAAGTAAAAAACTTGTTGCCAATGAATTGGCGCGAAAGGTTTAGGTAGTAGTTGTCCACTAGATTTCTACAAATTGCTTGCGCAAAGCGCGCAGCAACAAATCTTTCACTTTTAGTCCGTCAACTTTCTTTGATCTTTACCGACACTCCGCAAAAACTAGAAGACAGAAAAAGTTGCTGTATTTTATAGAAAAAGCAACAAATTGCCGCAACTTGTGGAAAACTTAGTTGAAGACTTTGGTGTAAACGCGGCGACACTCCCGGGAAACCAAAATTTAGTGGAAGATTTGTCTCTCCACAAGTGGAAGACAGAAAAAGTTGCTGTATTTTGTTGAAAAAGCAACAAATTGCCGCAACTTGTGGAAAACTTAGTAAAAGACTTTGGTGTAAACGCGGCTTAAGGGGTATTGAGAAAACCGTAAGAGATAGAGCACTTTTGTTTGTACATTTTCAAGACGGACTTATTAAAAAAAATATATTTTAAAATTTTAAAGCTAACTTGAGTGGTTTTGAACAGGGCGTTTTTAATTTTTTGTCGATTTTTCCTGGTCCCGTTTATCGGGTATTATTGGAAATAGAGAAAAACTTTAAATTTTCAAATTTTTATTATTAACCCAATCAGAATTATTTTAATTTTTAATTAATAATTTTTAATTCTCCGGGGTTTTTTCAGTAAATTTTTAAAAAATTTAATTTGAAATAAAATTAAAACATTTCTTTGACGTTTCGGTTTTTTTCCCCTAATTAAACCATCATCAGAATCTAGAACAATAAGATGTTCTTAATGTCTTTATTATACAATTGGAAACAAAAACAAATAACAAAGTTTAAATTTAAAAGGAAAAAATAAAAATTTACATACCTTTTGCCTTTCATAAACTTACACTATCTAATAAGTTTTAAAAAAATTCAAAATAAAGAAAAAAAACCCAAAAACTTAAAAACTAAACGATGAAACTATTACGTTTTACATCTTGAATGTTAGTGATGAAAAATAGAGTATATTTTATAAATGTTGGGTCTACTCTTAACTGTACAAAATTTTTTGGGGTTTCCACCCCTAATAGGTGGTAAAAATTTGCATTTATTATCCTGTAATTAGGTCGTTATAGACGATACTTAGATTACCAGTGTCAGCCCCTAAAATTTACAGTTTTTTTTTTTTTTGATATGAATCATTTCTTTTGGGTTTTTTTTTTTTATAGTTCGTTTCTAATCTAGAATTTGAACTTTTTTGAAATTAAATTATGTATTTCTTCTATTGCATGATTAGGAGAGCTGTTGAATTATCTTTAATATTTCTTATGCTTGCTTTGTTTTCTTTTTTTTTTTTTAAATATTGCTTTGTTTGTCCAATATATTTTTGGACAATCAGGCAATCTTTTTTAAAATATTTCGTTTGATTTTTTTTTGGGGGATTTCTGGTTTTAGTTTTGTGAAGGGGGATTTAGAATTATTTAGCGGTTTTCAAAACATGAATGTTAAATGGATGGAACAAACCCCATTTATAAAATAGATTGCCGTTGTAAAAAACCTATATTGGAAAAACAAAGAATATTTAAAAAATAAATAAATGAACACAAAGCAAGCATAAAAATATTAAAGATAATTCAACTTTTTCCCCTTAATCTGATGAAGAACTACAAAATTTTAAATTTAAAAAAATGTTCAAATTTGGCCGAAACGGCAAAAAAAAAAAAGAAATGATTCTTAAAAAAAAAAAATACTGTAAAATTTTAGGACTGAACTGGTAATCAAGTATCGTCTAAAACCCCCCCTAAAGGGGATTAATAAATTTTACCACCAAATTAGGGGGGGAAAAAACCCCAAAAATTTTTGCAGTTAAAAGACCCCACTTATAAAATATCTTTTTTTTATCACTAATATTAAAAATTTAATTTTTCTTTGAATTTTTGGGTTTTATTTTTTTTTTAATTTTTTTTAAAACTTATTGAATAAAAATTTTTGGGTATGTAACTTTTTTTTTTTTTCCAATTAATTTTTTTTATTTTTTTTTCCCCAATTTTAATATAAAAAAACTTTAAAAAACATCTTTTGTTCTAAATTCTGATGAGGGTTTTTTAAAAAAAACCGAAAATAAAAAAATTTTTTTAATTTTTTTTTAAATTTTTTAAAAAAATTTAAAAACCCGGAAAAAAAATTAAAATTTTAAATTTTAAAAGGTCGGGGAAAAAAAAACTAAATTTAATTTTTAATATTATTTTTGGTTTTAATACAAAATATTAAAATGCTGTTTTTTACTCTCCAAAAAAATTAAAAAAGATAAAATTTTTTTTTCGTTTTTTAAATTATTTTTCCCCGGGTTTTCAAAAGGAACTAGGTAAAAAAAATTTTCAACTTTTTTTTTCCCCTTTCAAAATATTAAACAATATGGTTTTTGTTTCATCCTTCTAAGAAAATATTTTTTTGGGTTTAAATTTTTTTCCCTAGAATCGCAAGTTTTCCCTTTTTCAAAAATCAAAATAACCGCCATAAAAAAACTGCTCGATTTTTAAAAATTTAAAAAAAAATTTTTTTTTTAAATTTTAACATATAGGGAAAAACATGGAATTTTTAAAAAGGTTAAATAATTAATTTTTTTTTATTTTTTAACCCCTTTAGATAAAGACTTGAAAGAGTAACACAAGACAAGGCTTAAATTTTTTTTGAAATTTTCCCAAATTTTTAAACTGCAAAATTTTGGGAGGGAAATAAATTTTTTTTCTCGTTTTGAATTTTTAAAATTTTTTGTCCTTTTTTTAAAAAACTTTTTTGTAAAATTATCATTAGTGTTATCAGCGTTACAGACATAGACCACCAACGCAACTATACCGAAAATAAAAAATCGAGAACCGACTCCATTGAATCTAAATAAAGCCGTCGATGGACATGTGATAAGACGACCTAGTATGACAGCTTCACAATGTAAAATATTCTGAAACGCGATCTTGTCGGTAAAAATGTAACTCTGGCCATTAATCATTGTTTGTTGATTATTTGATAACAATAAAAAATATTCACACATATTAATGATGCAAATTTAGATCTTAGTATGTTTCGCATTCCTTTTTTTTTTTTTTTTTTAATATAAAATCTTAAACTTTAAATAAAAATATAAGTAACAAACTTATTTTTTATTTATGCAATATTATAATTCAAAATTATAGTCGGTACCTTTCAATAGAACATTAACTAATCTGATTGATACACCAATGTTTTAACGATCTCGCGCAAAATTAGTACAATTAAAACTTATTTTACATTTTCGTGACGCGGTTTGGATTTAATTATTTCCTTTGCCTTGCCATTATTTTTAAATCATATTATTTATAGGTGCGTTCAAAATATAAATAAAATAAATCACCGTTCCACCTTAAGCCAAATCACCAAATACATAATTTCTATTAAATCAACTAAACACACGGATGGCCTTTTAAAATTACTTTAATAAAGTTTTTTTTAAATTTGGCCGCCCCAAAAGGGGTTGGGAATTTTAAGCCTAAGCACCAGGTACCTGGTGAGGGTTTAGATTTTTTAAACCCCTTTATCCCCAGTTTTGCCAACGTTGTTCAAGTACCAATATGCAGATATTGCATTTCTGGTCACCATTTAGACAAACGGTAGTGCCATCACGGACTTCATACAAATAACTACTACCTATGAACTACCCCCAATAATATCCCGGTAACGTCATCCGGAGGTAACTTTTTTTTAATATAGCTGGGATTAGGCATGCTTATCCATGGACACCCGAGGAGCTAGTGTTGTTCGTTACTCCGGGTAGTGTAGGACTCGAGCCGCGGCCGACCTACTAAACCCTTCCCCTACTTCTTCTCGCTTCACCCACCGGTATCCGCTTTCGCATTTCTTCGGTGGGGAGCCGTCCCTTGTCTCCACTCTATTGACCTTCTGCTTTTTTTCTTTCTATTATTTTTCTAATGGTTTCATAGGCTCTCTTCCATAAGTATTCCGATGTGCGAAGGCTTGTCATCATGTTGTCAGCGTCAAAGACTGGGGGACTGCCTTTCACGCTAAAAAAAGTTTAAATATGTTATATGATTATTTAACATAAATAAAAATTGATATTTTTTTTTTTTTAAAAAAAATATGGCAAAGACAACGATAAAAACATAAATTATGCTAACCTCAGAAAAATCAAATTCGGGTAGTCACATTTTAAGAAATAATGTTTAACAAGAACATTTTTATTAATTTTCTTCTCGTTTTATTTGACTTTAATTAGAAACTCAACTGTTTTGTACATTTTTTAAGACATGAGTTCGTCAATAAATAAAGTAAAGTATGACCATTAGTGTTAGGTTAGGTGCACTACTATGCACAAGTGCGTAACCTGCCTAAACATATGTTATAGTCGAGGTTAAAGCATAACAGCACTTCAAATAACTAATAAAGAACAATTTATGCGGTAAATGTTCACCTCTACATTTTCCTTTACGGCCATTCAGTTGTAAGAGTAATAAATCTTTTGCTCGAAGAAGTTGGATAGGGCCGATGGTCTTGGCGCGGCGTTTTTTCACCAATGGTAGATCTTATCCATGATCATGTTCATAATTTAATAAATATTTAAATGTAAAGTTCAAAATAAGTCTCATCTACCAGGTTGTTTAATAAGTTGATAAGAAAAATACTATTTTATGGTTTAAAACTCTATTATTCAGTATAGTCTCCCTGAACATCAATACACTTGTTCCAACCACATTCCAATTAATGAATTCCATCCCTGAAGTGAAAATCTGGCTGTTACAGCTGGCACAGCTGTTATGACCTCATCATTTGATAAAAAATGTTTTCCACGCATACATTTTTTTGGGTTTGGAAACAGTCGCTAGGGGCCAAATCTGGTAAATACGGTGGATGCTCCAACGATTCGAACTTTAATTCATGGATTTTAATCATTGTTAAAAGGCTCTTGTGACACGGTGCATTGTCCTGATAAAAACGAATTTTTTTCTCTGCAAACCGGATCTTTTTTACTTTTTTCCTTCAGCTGGTCTAAGAGGTTACAATAATTTTCAGAATTAATTGTTTTACCAGTTTGCAAGTAGTCCACAAACAAAATACCTTTCGCATCCCAAAAACTGATGTCAACACCTTTTTGGCCGATTTCTGGACACGAACTCATTTCGGAGCCGAACAACCAGGTTTACACCACTCTTTAGCCTCTTGTTTTAATTTAGAATCATGGTAATAAACCCAAGTTTCATCCATAGTGATGAATCGACGCACAAAATCCACTTTGTCCTTTCGAAAACGCTCTAAATGTTGCTGAGAAAGTCGCATTCGAATGTGTTTTTGTTTCATTGTTAGCGAATGCGGCACCCATTGTGCACACAGCTTTTTGAAGCCCAATACTTTAGTCAAAATATTGCTTACACTGCCCAATGAGATGCCTAGGGCTTTTACTAAACCTCTTTCAGTCACTTGACGATCTTCCAATACGATATCCTGTATTTTTTCTACGATTTTTGGTTGCTGCTTGAACATCCTTGACGTGGATCGTTTTCAAGGCTTGTACGACCACGTTTAAATTCAGCAACTCATCTTACTACTGTATCAATTGGCGGCGAAGAGTCCTTATACACTTTTCACATTTGTTCATAAATTTGCTTTAAAACCTTTTAAAAATAAAAATTTAATTACTGCACGATACGAATTTTTTCCATTATAAGAAAATACTGTGACACATCGGTACTAAATGACTTGTAAACAAAGAATAAATTAACTGATTAAAATGAAACTTTACATATGTTCATGTGAGGAGTGTACCAACATAACAAAAAAAATTAAGCTAGTATCGAACCGCAAAATTTAATGAACATCCTTATATTAGAACAACTTTTTTAGCTATGCGTTATTCTTGTAAAAAATACTAATAGTAATTAATTATAAATTTGGAATCATGTGATTCTGAAACATCAGTTTTTTTTTAATTTTTAATATTATATATTAAATTTTTATTGAATATTTAAAAGTGTTGTGTAAACAGGGTGTTACAGAATGTTGTACAGAAAACTGACTGATTTAACATTTAAAAATATAAGAAAAAAATATATATACATGGATTTGTAATTACTTAGCTTTTATGATACGGGTTGCAACTTTTCGGTTTTTAATAGTTTATTTTACATTAATCGAAAGCCCCGTGAGATACTGAAATGAGTTTTGGTACACAAAAATGTATGGTTAAAGGTATTATTTATATGTAAAAAATAGTTTCCTTAAACACATGCGTCAGTCTTTTTATTTACCAAAATTCACACTTATTGTGCCGATCCAAATTTACCATCCTGTGCCTTGTTTGTTTACAATAAATTATTTAAATATTAATACTGATACAAACAATATAGTGTCTCCAAAGAAAAACAAACGGCGGAAAACTGAATTTAAGAACTTCTTAAATTCAGGTCTTTTAAAAAATACAAAATTTTAACTGAAAACGAATTATGTATTCTTCAAATAAAAAACTCCCCACGTGTTCAAATAAACAGTAGGATAAAAGTTAGGAATTTTTTTTATATGTGATTAAAAAACCAAACGCTATATGTAAACTTCAAACTGCTTATGGGGATTTGTAAAATCTATATGATAAAAAAGATCCCAATCAAAATACTAACAACATATTTTTAAGAGAAATTTAAGCTAAAAATAATAACTCCTTTGATTTCATAAATTGTTTTCTTTAATTTAATCAATAAATTTCAAACAAAATCAAAATAGATCCATAACATCTAATTTTAATCTGAATAACGGGTGTTATTAAAGAAAATTCGACGAATTCGCAATAAATTTAACATGGATTCTGTCTTTAAAAGACGAAATACTACTAAATTAAAAAAAAAACAGCTTAAATTTCTGTTAACTAAAATAATTTTTGATTAACCTGACTGACTGAGCCAATCTAAGATGAATTTAGGAAATTTTGAAATCGAGTAACCCACCTTCCTTTTTTAGAAAATAATAATTTTAATAATATACATTTTTGTTATAAGAGTATGTCATAAAAAAAAATATTTTTGGAATATTCACAATTTTTAAACCAAAAGTTGAGTTAATTTTAATTAATATATGAGAAAAAAAGACTATAAACAAAAATTATAAATACAACAAAACCAAAAAATATATTCTTTAAGATGTAGGTACGTTACATGTTAATTTAAACAATATTTGTACTATTTGTAATTTATAAGCAAGTTTCACATAACCAAATTAAGGACTGAGACTTATATTGTTTAGTAAAGTATTATACATAAATTCATAAAATGATAGTATAATTCCTTATTTATACATTTATTTTTATGTAACTTTAAACACTTTTTAACTGGTCAACGTCATTGTCCCCGCTTTTGTTACCAAATATATTGGTATAGGTATTCAACTGAAGAATAATAATTCAGGAGGATAACTAGTACAAAAAAATATATTTTTGTCGCAAACTAAGAGAAAAAACTTTTAGAAACAAAAATAAAAAACTCTATTGGGGCTTTCATCTAAAACAACAAATTGGAAAAATTGGAAGAATTTTAATAAAAGTAAAGTAGTAAGTAGAAGCTATCGATTGTAGAGGTAAGGATCACCATCTCTGTGTTATAATAAAAATGGCCCTTAAACTTTTTTAATAAAAATAATCCCAGTTTATTAAAGTAAAAAAAAATCGCCTGCAGGAATGTATTCACTACAAAAAAAAAAAAATGTACAAATCTTTAACTAAATTATATTTTTGTTTTTCCTAAACAAATGTACAAAATACTTATGATTGGTATTGGAAACACATATATTGGTACCAGTTATACAAAATGTTAAACTTGCATATTACTTACTTCTACATATACCAACTCTTACTGACCCAGATGTTTAAAAATTCGTGTAATATTATTTTTTGCTTCACCAAATTATATAATTTTTGAAGCAACTAAACAAATTAAATATATACTTTGCTTTTCTTTCCACCGCCATACTGGTAAAAAATCACCCTAAATAATTTTGGCATGACTTGCAAAAATTCACCATTGGTGGTAGCACTCAATCCCCGGGTGCCATTTCGGTGCTCAAACTGAAAATTCCAGCCGTCGAGCCCTTTTCGGTTGCTCGTCAACCGTCAACCTTCCGGATCAGTTCACTTCGACCCGAGTGACATGCAAATAGAAACAACGGCGCATTCATTCGTCTCATTAAATACTTTACTCGTTTTACTGATGTCAAGAACTCCTCACTTTAAAATTCTTTCGTAATTGATGAGTTTTCAAACTTCCTATATTGGATTTTTCATGCTTGAGACTTTTTAGTGATTATAAACCCCTGTGACACTAAAAAAGTATTTTCATTCTTTGTTCTTAAATAATTTAACTAGTAGGTTGATTTTCTTCTAAAATAGTGTTCGTTGTTAAGATTCTAAGTTATTTGTAACAAATAGTCCATCCACTGTTAATCTTCACGACAAAATCATTTAATTAATGTAAATATATTATTTACAAATATTATTTTCAAATGAATTAACCAGCAGGCTGTAAAATCAAAACGCTAAGGAATTTCCTGTTTTGACCTTTTTATTGGTGTCTAGTTCTTATTACGATTTTAGAATTTTTTATGTTTTTACTGATAATGATTTAAGACTTTGGCTATTCAGTAGCGTGCTGCGGTCAGTTTAATCCCTACAGATTATAAAATTCTCCACAAAGGACCAGTCGGTTGAGCGCGGACAAGACATTTATACTAGCCCCTAGTGATTTTATGACTGAAAAACTATAATAATATGACACAAGTGTATGAATATTAAAGTTATGCTACAAAATTTAAATAATCTAAATCTGTTCGTTTTAAAGAAAATTAAAAAAAAAATAATGAAAAATAAAATTTATGTATGACAGTCATAGCTTAATTTAGTTTTCTTTCGCGCAATTGACCGATATACCGAAAACTTTTTTACCTGGAAAACAATTCGTGACTACCGGATTTTTAGATATTTAGCCCAATTTCCTAGTTTAGTAAACGATGTTACGAAGTACCGAAACATGGAAAAATTTCATTTTCACAGCACTTTTCATACGACAAGATACTGCCACCACATACGTTGTGCACATAACTACTACATTGTGCTGTAAACTAAAAGATAATTAAAACTAAACGATTGATATTTATTATTTTAAAGTTTGCTATCAGATTTCTTTAAACTAGTCTTTCTGTGTATCTTTTTCAAAAAGCAATCATTTAAGCATCTTCCAGAAACCTAATTTTTTTACAAAACTCCCAATTTTAGCTCACCATAAAGAATACTTTAGCAAAATCTATTTAGTCAAGATTTTGTGGTTTATCCAAAGGGTAAAAAATTAACTTTTTTATATTTCCTAAGAATTTAAAAGTGTAAAATAAAGACAAACATTTGCTCTTTGTTTACATCATTTTAAATTAAATAACCAATCGGGTTTGTTAATAATTGTCCTATTACCTAGAATAATAAAAAATAACACGGACTTAGCTAGCGACCAGGGAGGGTGCCCAAAGAGGGAAAATTTATGTCTACTAGAGAAAAAACAAGTTTCCCCAAAGGGTAGTAAGATAAATCAATCTTAATTTCCTA
>JAHBCN010015998.1:0-20165 GCA_019359885.1 Listronotus oregonensis
CCGAGATTCGTCAGTGAAGAACCCCCCAAATCTTTTACTCCAATTAAGGCGATCTTCTGACCATTTTAATCTCCTTCCGCGTTTCCCCACGTGTTAATACAGAACTCTAAAGGACGCGGGCATAAGTCCATCTTCATGCAGTCTTTTTCTAAAGTTTGAGCACTAACATTTACTTGGTATACTTTTTGCAGCTCACTTCTTAATTAGTAGCTGTTGATTTGGTTCGAAGTGCTTAAATCCGGATAAATCTGTCATGTACAGGCTCAGTTGCCCTTCTAGGTCCAAGATGCCTCTCACTAACTTTACCAGTTTCCCTATACGGTGCCACAAACGACCAATGGTACTTCTGGTTAAGTTTACTGCTAAACCCGCCCTTAACCCCCTAACATCCCTATGGCTTTTAATTGAGTTCACGTCAAGATGATGTCTTTGAATCCATTACAACTTACACAGTTTTAAAAACCGAACAGACTGGTGCAAATAAATTTTTTTTTATGAACAAATGGAAAAAAAAATGGGGTTTGGGGAATTTATCATGTCGACCAGAAAAGGCAAAAAGAAACAACAACTAGGCAAAAAATTAAACCAAAATATTAGGCTATGAATCTTACATACCAACCCAAAAAATTATTTTTTTTAATAATTTTTTCCCTTTCCCCCTTTTTTTTTACCCCCCTTGTAAAAAAACCCCCCTTTTTTTAGATATTCCCAAATAGTTTCTAAATTTGAACGTCTTTATAAAAATTTGCCCTAAAATCGCCCTTATCAATACTTCATCATCGTTTTACCCTATTTTGCTAAAATGAAAATTTTTCAAATAAAAATCATCAGCACCTTTAGGGTAATTGCCCGAAAGAAAAATTCTCGTCCTTCATAGTATGCAGATTAACTGCTTAGCTCTTCTTATATTGATTTTTTCGCCCCTTTAAACCCCTATATTTTGATGGGTTAAATCGTTTATTAAATACAGAATTATAGCAGCGCATTTATTTTTCTTGCCTAAACATCATAGTTTAAATCACTTACCCAATAAATAAAACCGGAGTTTTTAAAAAAAAAAAAATAAGTTTTTAAACTTTTTTTTTAAAACAATTATAATTTTTTTTAAAAAATTTTTTTAAAAAATAAAAAAAAATTTTTTTTTTTAATAAAAAAAAAAATTTAAAATAAAATTTTTTTTTTTTGTTTAATTTTTTAAATACAAGGGGTATTTTATTGATTATTTTTTTTAGGTAGGAAAAAAAAACGGTTGGACGGGTTTCGATTTTTTATTCAAGAAAAAATTTTTGTAAAAAAATATTTCAATTAAAAGTATTTAAAAAAACAAATTTAAATTTTTATTTTTAAATTTATATTTTTAGAACATAATTTTAAATTTAATAACAAGTCAACATTGAAAAAATAATTGTTTTTTATTTTAAATTTTTTTAAAGGCCATTTTTTTTGGGAAAACTCATTCTTTTTAAGCACAGCTTTCAGTTTTTGGTATGAGTTACCCTACGAAAGGGGAGGGGAATGATTTCAAACAAGAAGAACAATTACATTCAAAACTTTTCTTCCATTTTATTTACTTACTTTTAAATTTTACAAATGTTCAAAATGTTGGCCTCCTGCTTCCATGCAGTCATACAGGTTTTGTTCAGAACGGTTTCGGACGTTCTGAAGCATTTCAGGTGGAATGTTCCGACATTTATCAATGATCCGTTAAAGTAAATCATTTAAAAATTCTGGTTGAGTTTTATAAATTTAACCTCACAGGAAAAAATCTAACGGGCTTAAATCTGGTGACCTTGCTGGCCACTCCACTGGACCTCTTCATCCGATCCATCTGCCAGGAAACGTTTCATTCAAATCTTCTTCTTAAAATGTCAACTCATTCGCATTGTAATGGTCATTATGTTCAACAATTGGACAGATATACTTGCAATTGTTAGAAGACACTGTCAATGCAGTGTCTTCTAACAAGTGCAAGTACATTTGTCCTGTTAAATTTCCTGGTAAAAAAAAGGACCAACAACAAAATTCCTAAATTCCAAACCCAGACTTAAATTTCTCAGGATGTTGAGTTAACTTTTTGGGGAAAAGTGCTTTTTTCGTCAGACCAATACCGACAATTATGACGATTAACAGCCCCCTTCAAAAAAACGAACACTCATCTGAGAAACAAATTTGGGCCAAAAATTTGGGGTTTTTATTATCCCTTTACTAATTATCCCCAAAAATTTACTGTTTATCAAAGTCAACTTTTTTTTTAAATTTTTGCACAAGATGGATTTCATACGGGGAAAATTTATGAAACTTTAAAATTCTGCGAACTCGTACGGCATATCCCCCAAACTGTAGGTATTTTCCTGGTACTTAACGTAGGATCGATATTAAAGTGGCCAAAACAGCAATTTGCAGTGGTTCGTTTACTATTCGATTAGGAGCGATTCGTTTTGATTTGCAACAGATCCTTCTCCCTAAACTTGGCTACTAGTTCAATAACGTATTTCCGGTTGACACGCTTATCTGGAATTAGTTTATTAAATAACTGTGCTGTATTTAAGCGCACCTACCTTTTTCGTTCAATTATAGATACTCTTTCCGCAGTTGAATAAACCGTTTGGAGCAAAAGAAAAAAATTAAGCCGAAATAATCACAGACAAAATCCTGTGAGATACTAAATTTACATAAATTAAATGTAAATAAGTTCCAAAGAAAGAAAAAAAACTAACTGCATCATTTATAATTTTTTACAAGCATCAAATTCCATAGCAGAAATAACTGCTAACCTTGGACTGATAAAATTCTAAACAGGCTGACAATACTTTTATAATTTTACAGCTTAAGTAAAAAATTTTTTATCCGCTTAAATTTTTTTTGAGGTAATAAAAAAGTTAAATATTTTTAAATGGGCAAAAAAAAGTCCAAGATCATTTTGTTTCCCAGCCCTAAAAGGTTTTTTAAAGTGACAAAAAGGGCTGTAATATTTTTTGATTTTTTCTTAACAAATATCCTTTCTACCGTGTTTCACCCAAACTTTATTCTTGGTTTTACATTTTCTTTCTAATCGATGTATATATGTAATTGTATATGGTCATTCTCTTAGCTTATACCGATTACCCTATTTTGTTGTTACAGAAATAATCTTTTCACTTTTAAGGTAAACCCCATATAAAATTAAGCTAATAATACCCTTTACACTAGCATACACATTCTCAAACCAGTCTCTTAGCTTGATTAGAAAAACGAGCACAAGTTGGTAATATCTCATTGCAGGACTTTGAATTATTCTGAAATTAAAGCATCAATAATCTTGCCCAATCTATCATGTTTTATTTAACTAAGCGATCAACTATTGCAGAACAAAAAGTCATTTGATTTTGTTGACGATACTTTCGAAAATGAACTGGTATAAACACATTTTATCCGTGGATAAGAAGCTTCGAAATTGGTCAAGTTCCTTTTCTAATTTAGAAATAGTTTATTACCTTCTTATCTGTATAATATTTATGTATTTTAAATCAGACCCTGCTTGGTATAATGTTTCCATGTCTATGGAATGGCATCTTCCACTACTCTTGGCATTCTCCAAAGGAAAGTCGTTCGTCTCAGAAAGGACCTTATTCTTACAAGCAATCTTTCTTTTCATTTCCAAAAACAAACCGTTAGGGATCTGTTCCAGTAAATAAGTATTTTTACGGCGTTTGCTCAGAATAATCAGTTAAATTTTAAAAAAAGTCTTGTATGTGAGCCAGTTTTTATATACTGCTCTAATATTTTTTTCTAATTTTGACATTTAAAGTGACACTTTTTAAAACTCATTGACGTTGTAAAATATCTAACTTTTTATAACTAGTAACGAAAGGTAAAACTAGTTACGAAAAGTTAAACTAACTACGAAAAGTAAAATTTCGCAACTGGGTAATGAAAAGTAAAATATTTGACAACAACAATGAGTTTTAAAGAGAGTTACACTATTTTTCTAATATATTTTAATTTTTTAAAATTATTTAAAATATTTTATATATTAAATAATATTATATATTAAATAATTTAATTATATATAAATTTAATATATTTTATATATTATATATTATATTATATATCATATCATCATATCATATTCGCAGCTTTATTCAACCATTTCCAAATGGTTTTCCCCCCCACCATAACCGCCCCTCCCATTTTCCAGTTCTATACGGGGCCCAATTTGCCCGGGGTTTCCATTATGTTCTCAGGGGGGTTTTTTCTAGGCTTTTAAATCGTGGGTACCATGGAATTTTGGGGCCTTAATTTTCTTTTATTTCCCCCCCAAAGGTTTTTTTCTTTGGTACATTTCCGGGCGTCTACCACCACTTTTCGGGTTTTTTCCCATTCCCCGATATTTTATTATTTTGATGGGGTTTTTTAAATCTTTTTAAGGGCCATTCAATGCCCAAACATATAATGGGAAATTTTTTTTTAAAAGGGTGGCAAATAAAATTTCCCGTCCATCCATCTCCATGCGAAAAATATTTAAATGGAAAAATAAAAAAACAAGTAGTAAGGGATTGCACAGATTACGCACTTGGAGATTTAATTACCTTCAAAAAATTTAAAAAGATATAGGTTAGAAAAAGATCCAAAATTTTCCTTGATGAAACATGGTTCATAAAGACACAGTTTCCAAAGGAGGGGTTGTTTCCCATCAAAACTTTAGACGAAAGCACCTTCAAAAAAAGGGAAACGCATTACCAAATACACGCGGGTTCAAAAAGACGGATTTGCCCAAATTTTGCTGTTGTCTGCAAAAAATTTTAAAGGATTCTACTTGGATTATCTAGGATACAAGTGCAGAACTTTTAAAACTGGTTTCAAAATTATCTTTTAAAAAATATTCCAAACAACAGTGTTATGTCTTTGATAACGCAACTAAAACCGTCCTACACAAAGCACCAGCTTCTTTAAGTTCAAAAAAAAAATCCAGGAATATTTTTAGAAAAATTATTTTGAATTCAGTTACAAAAAAACGCATCTTTTGGAAGTCTAAATTCATATGCAATTAAAAAAAATATGTATGTGATAATTTGGCTAACAGGCTGGGCATACTGTCTTACGGCTTCCTTCGTATCACTTTGTTTAACCCTTTGAGCATTTGTGGAACCAAGAAAATCAAAGATCAGAGGATGTTATAAATTTGATAAAAAAGTAATAACAACATACCAGTTAAAGGCTAAAAAAAACACTAAGCAATTAAAAAAAATTAGGACTCTTACATTTCTATCCAAAAAACATAAATCCTATTGAAATTTAATTCAATGATGACTCTGATAGTGAAACAAATTATATTTAATATTTAGTTTAAAAATGTAATTATGTTTAGATAATGCAGTTATAAATTTATTAAAACTTTGATTATTTAATTTTTAAAAATTTTTTTAAAAGATTATACTTCCAAAAAAAACAATAAATTATAAATTTTATATTAAAAGTCCCCCCCTAATGTTCTGTCCTTTAATACCTACGGATGCAGTTTATTGCTGTCGGCAGGTATAATCCATAAATGGGGGAAGAGCTAACCGTATACTTTGAGACAGACTATACCTACAATATAAATAATATTATGTTAGAATTGTTTTGACGAAATTTGCTGGTTCTGGACTTAGGAGTATAACTCTGTTATCGTTCATTTTTTTTTTAATTGCTCAGCATAATAATGTTGATCAAATATTTTATTTTCTACTGAAGTCATAGATAACTGACGATGTTGTTAAATAAAGATGAATAAGATTTTGATCAAAATTGTATCCACCTCAAGATGGCAGTTCTTAAAATCTGCTCGACTGCGTTTCATTTTTTGTTTCCTATAGCAAGAAAATTACAATTCGCGTCTGTAGTTTCTACGTAAATAGTTCCGAATGGTTTTTGTTTTGTTGTTAAAACTTTTTTTTTTTTTCGTATTCTCAAAAGGTAAAGAGTTCCGGTGAAAAATATCCGCAGCAGCGAATACAACAGTCGGCTTTTTAATTTACAAAAACCCAGGACCGACACATTAAGGCATATAAAAAATTACAAATATGGTGCAAAAAAGCAACAGGATTTAACGAAGAGGTACGTTTGGCACATTTTTATAGAATATCTAAAAATATTCACCCTCAAGTTTGGATCAAAGTTTTCTACGTTAAAACTAATATTACAGGAATTAAAGGAAAACATTAATATTCAAATATTTTGTACAATAATGTCATACATAAGGCGACTAAATGTAAGTAATAAGCCTTAAAAATTCAAGGCTTAGTAAAAAGGACAGAGCAGTCTCTAGTTGAAGCACCTAATGAAGTTTACCCAGTAATTAAGGTAGCTTCTATTTTCGGCCTTGCAGGTGCCTGACGTTGTGAAGATGTAATGAAACCAAGGGTTAACGACGTTGAAGACAAAAAATATTTGCTAGTTGTATTAATAAAGGCAACAAAGACAAATGTAAAAATAAATTATCTGGGCTTATTTACACGTTTTCTTCATAAAATATATAACTGAAAAAAACTTACAACAGTAAATGGGCATTTAGACCTGCCATCAAATATTAATCCAGGGAGGTTGTTTAAAATACCTGAGGCAGGTATGTTTTTCAGAAAAGAACCAAAGCCATCCCCCTTTTAAAACCATTTTATTCGGCCCGTAACCCCCGGGGTACAGATTTCTTTAGATTTTATACGGGATTTCGGCCGAAAATTTAAATTTGGAAAAAACCGTTTTGGGGGTTAAAATTTTAAGCCCCAAAGATGTTAATTTAGCAGTTTAAATGTTTAACAAAACGTCATTGTCATTGTTATTCAATGATTTTAGTAGGCAACCTGTAAAATCTGACATTTTGTTAAACATTCTAAACCTTGTTAAATTTTAACAATTTGCTAAGTTGACAACGGTTTAGAATGTTTAACAAAATGTCAGATTTTGACGGTTGCCTACTAAAATCATTGAATAACACTGACAAAATTTTTTAAAAATTTTGTTTAAACATTCTAAATTTAACCAAGCAAAAAACAACCTTTCGGCCGTAAAAGTATCATCTACCAACACAAAACAACCCAGCACCTACATTTGTAATAATTTTTAGATAACAGAAATCCACTGTAAAATGCATGGCGCAAGAAAAGTACTCTTGACTTACTGATGAACAAAATTAAGCTTGCTCAGCACTTAAGGTTAGCTATGTTTTTATGTAATACTTGTCTGTCGTAATAAATCTTTCAAAAAATATGGCTTTTTTATATTTTTTCGCTGTTAAATTTTGTAATATATTTATTTTTTTATCAGAAATAATTGAATACTCCACGCTTTAATGACATTTTCCAAAGTTTGCTTTTAATTTCACCGGCACACAAAAAAAAGTTTTTTGTACATTTGACCGGACCCCCCTACGGACATGTATTTCGACCCTCTGAATTCCAAATTTGAAGTTCGTTTGGCCCGGTCACCCTCCATATTTGAGTAAAATGCAAAAAACTCAAAAACGTTGCGAAAAACTGCAGGGCGAAAAAAAAAAAATTATTTACTCAAATCTGAAGGGTGACCGGGCAAATGGACTCTAAATTCGGATTTAGCGGGTCGAAATACATATGCTTTAGCGGATTTCAATACCTTTTTTCTTTACAGTACTTGGTGCGGTAAAAATTCTTTACCGCACTGTACTAAACAATAAATAAAATAATGTGTTTGCATTTGTGCAATGCATGAAATAGAAATATTCATAATTTTAAGCAAGAAGTAGTTGCTACTTTTTATTAGTGTTTTCTTTTAAATTTGATTTTTGTTTTAAAAATTTTTTGCTCGTAGAAAAAATTCTAACTGGTTAAATACCAATAACAATTCGTATATTTTTAGAAATGTTAAGAACTCCATATTAAAATGGACATGAGAACTTCCTTAATTTAAAATTCCTTTTATTTTTAAAAAATATGAAAGAAAGGTAAAATTTTAAATTGAAAAAAAAACATTTGTTGGATCCACATTTAAAACTTATCAAAGATTTTAATAACCAAAAACACCCAAATTTCATTGCCTTTAAGATGCAATGTCAAGTTTCGTTTATTTTTGTCTGAATACCATATCGTGTTTTTAAACGTTCACTTGGCCACGCAAAAATCGCTGGGTAAAAGTTTCCACGCATAGTTTGTTTTTGGCCTTGTAATGATCTAATATGATATCTGGATTATGTTATGCAAAAGTTTGAAAACTCAAAGGTTTAACTTAGCATAAAATTTACCCTTTAAGAAATTAATACAAATTTGAAGTCCTACTGCAAACTGCTTTAATGATAAAACACATATGAAAGTTATAATTAAACTCCGATGTTATCATCGACAACATAGTAAACCCACTTGCTTTGATTAGTTTGAAAATGAAGCTTTAAATGCAAAACTTCAAGTTAATTTCTCAGTGTTCTGCATATATGAATTTGGATACAGCTAAACGGGTTAACACTTATTACATAGTTCTATACAGTATAACAACTGATAATCCAACGCTGGTAAAGGCTTATTCTAATTACTTCGATTTTAATGAAATTTTGGTAGAATAATTTCTGTAAGTTATGCAGTATCTAAATACTTTATGAAGTTCGAATCACTCTGGATTGATATGGGTATGAAAGCAAGTAGTGAAGTTTTTATAATTCTATTATAGTTTTTGAATTAAAAAGCTTTACAATTTCAAATTCTGGAATACTCAGTTTCGGGTATTATTTACATTATTAAATAAAGGCTTATTAAGAGTCATAGACATTGATATTGATTGATCTTTTATTGTAGTAATTTATTTAAAACCCAACGTTTTAACGGGTCAATACAGGTGAATACAGATATATTAAATGTAATTTTACTTAAGTTTAGTAATAGTATATTACATAACAAGTGTGGTAAGTAGGTTTTTAGCGCACGCAAAGTAAAGTTTGCAAAACGAGCCGCAGGCGAGTTTTGCATTCACTTAAGTGCGCTAAAAACGTTTACCACTCGAGTTATATACTATTTTATCTACAACCGTCAGGTTTTTTTGTGATAATAATTTTTCTTTCACGTTTATCTTAATTTTACACTAGCAATTGATTAAACTACCAGTTACCTCGATCGGTGTCAGCCATTGTCAAACAGACACCACCGCAAAAGAATTATTTTCCTAATAAGTGCGCAAAGTGATACGTTTCCGCACGCCAAAGCAGTTAGACGAACAACGCGAAGCAGAGTTCGGATAAGCTTTAAGTGCGGAAAATGGACAATACTTTTTCTACTTGCGAATACTTTTTCTACGAGCGTTTTATTAAAGAATATAATTATTAGAAATATACAAATATTTCAGTAAAAATTAAAAATCAAAGTAAATAATTAAATTTTTATTTTAACTGATTATACAAAAAAACTATTATTAATTATTATTAACAATATTAATGTTAAAAGTACAATTAGTTGCATGTTGAAGGTTTATGGCCGATTTCAAATGATTTCTTAGAAACGTCGATGATGGTTCGCTGCTCGATGTTAAGACGAAATCTTGTGTTTTAGCTGATTAAACAGCGTCTGTGGAACAGGACATTTTATCTGGCTTCTTGAGAGTTTTTGGCTTGTTGCAGTTTATTTTTTTACTTAACCCCTTTTTGTAGCCTGTTGATTCTTCAATGTATCCTCGGCTACCGTTGTCGATTTCCAACCGCCTAACCGCTTTATATCTATGAGTCCTTTTCCGGAATTTGCAAGTAACGTTGCAGAAGATCGCCGGAAGCTGTGGCCGGTATATAGCTCTGGATTCGGCAATTTTAAAAATGCTGCTATCTCAGAAGGCATCTTCCCAAATGTATTGATCCCAACGCATTGTTGTGTGCAAATTCCCCTTTTAAAATATACGAAAAACCGTTAATGTGTTGTCGGTGGCCGTAATGCTGTATACTTCCGATATAAGAACAAATATTTTCCGTCGTTGATCTCTTCAGACAGGACGAAAGTACGTGAGGTATAGTTTTTTGCGTCTGGATGTCGGATGTTTTCATTTTTGTGAGTTCTTCTCGTCTGCAGGCGCCAGCAAGTCCGAAAATGGTCACAATTTTTATCAAAAGATAAATTTCATCAAGTGCTTTATTAATAAATGTAGATATTTTTTTACGCTCTTTTATTGGTATATAGTAGTGAAATATTGTTGTTCGGTCTCGTCTTCGTAAGAATACTTCCTAGAGTGGTTCTGGAATTTAATGCCCCTTTAATATTTATTTGTTGGCGATTCTGAGGATATTTTTAGAAGTTCCTTCAATATTGAGAATTGTCATAAAAGTTTGTTCTTGCTGAGTCTTGTTTAAGTTAAAGTTTTTGTCTTATTCACTGGTGATTTCTTTGCAAAATTCCCCACTGTTACACAAGGTTACTGCGCGTTTAGATCGAGTATCATGATTTCTTGTTGGAGTTATTAGAATTTTGGTGTAAATTTTGTCTCGTTTGAGTAGGTTTTTATATGTCCATTTTGTTGTTTACCTAGACTAAATTAAACTCGACCTAGTATCAAATTCACAATGGAAAAGAAGCAAAATTCGGCTCTACCTATCCCTGATTTATCATTTACCGAATACCAATTAACAAGTTAAAAAACGAAAGTTCAAAATTTTATTGTTATTGAAATATAATTTCTACCCTAGCAGCTTCGAATAAAATAACACGGAGTGACATTTTCATGTAGGTGTATAGTTGGATCATTTTTAAAATGAAAATTCGGTGCCGTTTGAAAATAAAAAAACATAAAAAGTTGCAAAAAAGATTTGGCGGCGCCTTTGCTTTTTATAATGTGCCGCTTCCCACAGGTGTCTATAATAATGGACCATATAAAAAGCAAAGCCGACCGACAATAAAAATTAAATCTTTTTGCTACTTTTTATGTTTTTTTTCTTTTTAAAGGGCACCGAATTTTCATTTTATAAATGATCCCACTATATATCAGTTCATTTTGGAGAGGCCTTGAACTTCCCACTTTTTTCCAGTGTCTATTGTCTAGATTGTAAAAACTTGTTACCTGCGAAGGTTTTCTTTATCATTTAAATCTTCAAATCTTGTAATCCGTGTAAATAAACTGTCTTCTACCTAAGGCATCACCCAATGTACGTTAGTACACGAAGGCTTAAAACCAGCCTTCGTGTACTGTTGCAAGATAAAAAAATAGGCAATATTATTATAACTGTAAAATATTTAAATGTTTTAAATATCCCATTAGTGGTGGAAATATCTGCAATTAAACAAAAAAAATTATAATTAAAATAAAAAACTTTCAGTTTTAAATAAACACGCAAAAAAAGCTAAACACAAACACAACACTGAATTACAGTCTTGTGGTCACCCAATGTATAAAAATTTCAAAAAACATTAATTTAAACCCAACATGTCTTTAATACGCTAAAATAACAAAACTTTAGGTAAAAAATTAATAATTAGTTAACCCTGTTAATTAGGTTTAAATATACTTTAATATAAGGGTATAATGTTTTTTGTGTGTTATTGTCTAACCATATTATGTTTCATAACAAGAATAATTAATGGTTTGGGTATGTTTTTGCAAAAGCCTAATTATGTTTCATAAAGCTTGTTGTGGTGCGTAATATATGTTATAAACATATTTACCGAAAACCGCGGTAAAAAAGCTTCAAGCGAAATATAATTTTAATTATTTTAAAAAAGTAGGTAGAAGTACAGGGTGGCCAGATAAGAATGCAAAGTGCTGTATTTTGGAAACTATTCGTCGTAGAGACGGTAAAAAATTTTATGACTAAAGAGGCCAAAAAAATACCGTGGAAAATATTTTCAGATTTCCAAGATGGTCGCCAGGGGGCTTAACCGCCATCTTAAACTTTTAAGTGATTTTTCACTGAAATCTACCCAGTAAATGTTACCAAAAAGTATATTCTTTTTAAAGATCAGCTTTACTTGAGTAATTTTTGTGTAACACTTTGTGCCGTATCTGTTAAAATAAAGTGGTGGGGGGTAATTCAATGTTTTTTTAAATAAACAGCTGTAACTCCTAAACGACTGAACGGATTTTAACAAACTTGGTCTCGTTGGAAAAAACAGTTATTGCTTCATCAAATCCGTCTTATCTGTAATATGTCTAGTTCTTAGTAATGCCGCTAGAGCGCGTTTTTTTGATCTAATAACAGAAAATTGCAAAATTCTCTAAAATATTAAATGCAATAATATGACTTTTTTTCATAAAAATGTAGTAAAATGATAGCTTAATAGGCCAGTGAAAACCGTATCTCGATATCTTATTCGTAGTCTGAAATATCGAAGAAAGAATATTTAGTTATCATATAATTTTAATAAGACGCTAATACACCGATATGTATTGTTATTTATTTGTCTTTCTTCAAGATTCAATGATAAAATATCTTAATTCAATAATTTTTAAATAATTAAAATATTCTTTGTTCAAAAAATTAAAAAAGAAACGCGTAGGGGCGTAATAAAAAAAAATTACCGATTTTAAAATAAAACTAATGCCTCCTTAAATGCTCAAACAGTCTTCCATCACACTTAAAGCATTGTTGGAGCCGCTAATACGTGGACATTACAGCAGCTTCAATTTCTGCTCTTGACAGGCTGTGAATTTCTTCTTGTATTCGTATTTTCATGTCGTCTCTCGTTGTTGGTTGAATTTGGTAAACAATATCTTTCAACCGACCCCATAGGTAGAAGTCCAAACAGGTGAGGTCTGGGGATCGGGGTGGCTAAGGAAATAGACTTCCTCGCCCAATCCACCTCCGTTGATATCTTAAATCTACATGTTCTCGCACATTTCTTGAGAAATGTGCTGGGCAACCGTCTAGTTGCAAAAACATATTTTGTCGTAATTGCACGGATATATCTTCTAATAAAAGAGGCAATTGGTTTACCAGAAAATCAAGAAATACGGCACCATTTAGTGGTTCATCAAAGAAATAGGAACCTATAATAGTTCCGCCCAGAATGCCACACCACACATTGAGACTCCAATGGCCTTGATGTTGGACCTCCCGCAACCAGTGCGGATTGTTGTCAGACCAATAATGCATATTATGCAAATTAATGTTTCCATCACTCCTAAATGTGG
The DNA here is from genome assembly GCA_019359885.1 of Listronotus oregonensis. NCBI lineage: Eukaryota > Metazoa > Arthropoda > Insecta > Coleoptera > Curculionidae > Listronotus > Listronotus oregonensis. Next base: position 13,078 of record JAHBCN010015998.1, read on the forward strand.
CCTCATCTGTCCAAAGAATTTCGGATAAAAATTCTCTATTTTCCCTAATCATGTCCAACATCCAATGACAAAAATCTAACCGTCGGTCAAAGTCTTCGTTATTCAAGGCTTGATGTAAAAACATATGATATGAGCGCAGTCTAAAAATTTGAAAGAAACACATTGCGAAATATGTAAAGTAGTATTTTTTGTGACATAAAAACTTACCTGTGATCCTTTAAAATGTTTAGAATAGTAGTACGTGATATATCCAACGCGCGAGACATTGCTCTCGTACTAACGTGAGGATTGAATTCCACGTATGCTAAGACATTAATAATATTGTCTTCCCTTGTTCTAGCTGAGTGTCTTCGCAACTGAGGTCGAAAGCTGCCAGTATTACGCAAATTTCGCACTAAACGCGGAAAAATTCTCGCATCGCGTAAACGCCGATTTGGATATCGAGCTCTGTATACCCTTTGAGCCAATGCCGCATTTTAAAGACATTCAAAATATACCGCAATCATATCGACAGCTTCTTTATTTGTAAAAGGCATTTTAATAGTTTTAACGCTTTACTTATGTGTGCAACGAACACAAATTGGACTGCCTAATTTTAATATTTGTTGACAAGTTGATTTTAGGCATTTGTTTTTTCCTCCATGGCCTACTCTTCAATATTCTGGCTACCTTGCACTTGCATTTTATATGCATTGATTATTATGCCCCTACGCGTTTCTTTTTAAATTTTTTGGACAAAGAATATTTTAATTATTTAAAAATTATTAAATTAAGACATTTTATCATTAAACCTTAAAAAAAGACAAATAAATAACAAAAAATATCGGTGTAGTAGCGTCTTATTAAAATTATATGATTACTAAATATTCTTTCTTCGATATTTCAGGCTAAGAATAAGATATCGAGATACGGTTTTTACTGGCCTGTTTAGCTATCATTTTACTACATTTTTATGAAAAAAAGTCATATTATTACATTTAATTTTTTAGAGAATTTTGCAATTTTCTGCTATTAGATCAAAAAACGCGCTCTAGCGTCATTACTAAGAAAGAGGCATATTACAGAAAAGACGGATTTGTTGGAGCAATAAATGTTTTTTTCCAACGAGACCAAGTTTGTTTAAATCCGTTCAGTCGTTTAGGAGTTATAGCTGTTTATTTAAAAAAACATTGAATTACCACCCACCACTTTATTTTAATAGATACGTCACAAAGTGTTAAACAAAAATTACTGGAGTATAGCTGAGCTTTAAAAAGCATATATTTTTTGGTAACATTTATCGGGTAGATTTCAGTGAAAAATCACTTAAAAAGTTTAAGATGGCGGTTACGCCCCCTAGCAACCATCTTGGAAATCTGAAAATATTTTCTACGGTATTCTTTTGGCCACTTTAGTCACAAAATTTTTTATCGCAAGTCTTTACGACGAATAGTCTCCAAAATACAGCACTTTGCATTCCAGGTTGAGTTAACTTAATTCCCTTGGGGACTAAAATGTTCAAAAATATAAGATATACTAACAATCAAGGCTCATGATTTAAGATGTTTGATGTTGTGTTGGGATTAAAAAATAAGAAAATTAATTATAGTTTAAAATAACTAAAAAACACGCTTTTATAGCAAACCGTAATAAAAAGTAAAAAATGGCACGGGTCCACAAAAAAAGTGGTGTGTGCTGAGTGTCTGACCAAGATTTTCTGACGTATTTTTTTCCGCTGAACACAAATCTGAAGTCAACATTGGGCGTTAAAGGGATACATGAGATTGCCACCTCGGTTTTGCTTTATTTGGCGTTAATAGAAAATTATACTGACAAATATTTTAAAGCAAAAGTAATAAAAGTCTCACAGAAGAACAACAAAATCTCCAAAGCTTATCTGAGGACAATAGAAGGAAAAGTGCGACTGGTGTCATTAATAAGGCGAACAGCTCTTCTTTGAATAAAATAAAGGTGTATAAAATTACAAAACTATATAACGTTCATATTTAAATTAAATTTATTAATTTTAAACCAAATCTGGCATAGAAACTTATCAACCAAAAATATGCCATAATTTTAATAACTATCACACACATATTCTTGTCAAAAATAATTAATTGATTGAAATTATTTGCTTCAAAGTCATTGTCTAAAGTATTATTTTTTAAATATACAAAGATGTATTGGTAAATGATTAAAACGGACAACCAAATATAGATAGAACTGATACTTGTTTAAGTGCGAAAAACACAAATAAATTTAAATGCAAAACTAATGTGGATTGTTTATCGTCATAACTGCGCCATGCATGATCTTTATTTTTTTAAATATAACATATTTGTAGTTCTATTTCATTAAAAGGATCTAATGACCTTATTAGAATACCTATTTAACTAATACGTTACCAAACGTCATACAAACTTTTTATTAATTTAAAAATGCACCTATCTTTAAATTTTTCTAAGAATGGCTTAAAATAATTATACTTTACTCACGAAAAATAGAACTGCAAATATTTAGGAAATTGTTCAATAAAATGCGTTTTTAAGACCTACACGCTCCTAAGGCGCAAATATAAAAAAATGGTAAAAAGAAAAGTTGTTTGGATTAAAAATGTATGTTTAGATGCCTAGTCATGTCGTATTTTTTATTTATATTTTTTTAAATTTTAATTTACTGCCGTATGATACATATTTTTGATATTTTGATGTAATACATTTTTTTAAGTAGCTACATTTAAATTACATTTGAGAAACCTTGTCAAATTAACGCGTATTTGTAAAATAAAACTGGCTTTAATTTTTTTTCGCTAACTGTCAACTTCAGTTATTTTGTTACGATATTTAACAAAACTCTAAAATTTTACAAATAATCTTTTTAACGCACGAAATTTTTGTTACAAATTTTAATGAAAATGAAAAATGAGCAACTGTTCTGCACTTTTATAAAAATTGAAAATAAAATATAAGGTAAATGAGATTTTTAATATAATTAGATTAAGTTTGGTCCACAATTTTGTTCAATTTTTTTTTGACTTGGCAATTTTACTGATCTGTCTGTATGCATGTCCTTTTTTTATTAATACAGACAGTTTTTTTTATTAATAAAAATACAACGGCAGAAACATTTTTAAAATTAAATTTGCATTTAACATTAATATGGTCACAGAAATTCGTTTGTGTTTTATTGATTATTTCCCTTCGGCAATTTACCGCTAGCGGTTTCAGATATATCAGGGCCGTTCCACCTACAAAAAAATCTATCTCCGCCTACAACCAGCACATATGATTTAAGCCTCTCTTTAGTCCCAGTTGTATTTTACACTGACAGAAAAAGATAAACACGGAGACTTAAAGGAATTTAAAGATCTGAAAGAGGTTTCCAAAGGATTTAGAATTATTCTTTGCCATTTTTACTTATAACTTTAAGATTTTATATCTAAGTAATTATTGAAGGTTTAATATTTTTAACACTTAAATTCAGTTTCACGAGAAGGTTTTCAGGTATTTTTTTATATCACAAACTATTTTCATAACACCCTGTATATGTTTAGTACAATTTGCACAAAGTAACTTATTTGTTTAAAAAGCTAAACAATCTAATATTATTGGACGTCCTTTTCTCTTCGGTAGTTTAGGCCTTTAAATACAAGTTTAAAGGTTTTGAAGAGAATTACTTTTAAATTATCCAAACTCAACTTAAGGGTTCCCACAGACTATCGTTCTTTTTATCCTTCTTAATCGTCGATTAATACTGCTTAGTCGGACGACTAAAACTTTTATTTCCCCACACTTAATTTATTTTAAACCGCCTTAATCGCCGAAAGCTGCAGTTGTACACCAAAAAACATAAATGAAGCGTGTTTATTTATCACAAGAATGACGATTAAAGACATTCTGCACCACACACTTCGTTTTTAAATAAATACGGACGAATTGACGATTAAGATTTCAAGCACTGCCAGAAATTTTCACCGACGGTGTAATGTTCGGTTTTCGCCCAAAAACTGGCAATGTTAATCGACGCTTCTGATCGCCACGATTAAACCTGCTTAAAAAGAACGAGGTCTGTGGGGGCCTTTAAACAGCTTTAAGAAACTTTTAAAAACTATTTACTCGTTAGGAGCATGTAGGTTGTAAAAATTTGTAGTTCTATTTTCCGTGGGTAAAGTATAATTATTTAAAGCCATTCTTATAAAAAAATTAAATAGAGGTGCATTTTTAAATTAATTAAAAGTTTTATGACGTTTAGTAACGTATTAATTAAATAAGTATAATTAAGTAGCTTATAAGGTCACTAGATCATTTCAGTAAATGGAAATACAAATATGTCATGTTTTAAAAAAATATAGATCATGGATGGATTAGTTATGATAATAATATTACACATTAGTTTTGCATTTAAATTTATTTGTATTTTTCGCATTTAAAAAATGCAAGTATTAGATCTTTTTTCTGTTTCAATAATTTACCAATTCATATGTCTGTATATTTGTAATATAATACTTCCAGACTATAATATTTAAACAAATAATTTCAATCAATAAATTATTTTTGAGAAGAAAGTGTGTGTGATAGTTATTAAAATTATGGCATATTTTTGGTTAATAAGTTTCTATACCAGATTTGGGTAAAATTAATAAATTTTATATTAAATATAAACAGTTTATATTTTATAAATTTTATACACCTTTATATTATTCAAAGAAGAGCTGTTTGCCTTATTAATGACACCAGTCGCACCTATCCTTCTATTGTCCACAGATAAGCTTTGGAGGTTTCGTTGCTCTTCTGTAAGACTCTTTTTACTTTTGCCCTTAAATATTTGCAGGTATTATTTTTTATTGACGCCAAATAAGGAAAACGAGGTGGCAATCTCATGTATCTCGTTACAGCTTAATCAACATCTCTTAAAGAATAAAAATAGTGCAAAAATCCACATCCTTCCAATGAACTTCACAATTTTAGAAAAAGAAGTAATATTAATTAAATGACGTTACCTATTAAATAACTTTCAGGATCGTGTTTTAATTCATTAAGGTAAGTAATGAAATGTATGATATTTACCATTTGTTTTGTTACCATTTATCCAGACAATTCAATCGAAACTTACCTCTATAGCCGGTAATAAATAGTTTCTACCCCGTCAGTTTCTAAACGCTTTGCCTGTGTGTGGTTTTTCTGGATACGACTTTCTTCACTTTTACAGACAGAAAAGCCGTTTGCCCTTTTGTACACTAAGCCACGTTAATTGATTGATGAGGTGCACCAGCCCGCGAAATTGTCACACCGATCTGGATAAATCCCCATTCGATGAAAAATGTATTGTTGAAGAGAAGTCGATTTTCGTTTTTTTTTTGTTTAATTCTCGGTAATGAATTGGTATTGTTTTTTACATAATTAGTAGGACATTTATAGCCTATTTTTTTTATTTGTGGATTGCTTATTCTCAGATGGCTAAATAAATTAAAAGGTTGTGGTTAGTTGTGGTAAGTTGTTTTTTAAGTACAAATATTGTTTTTTAATACTTAAAGTTTATTTTTTAGGCCTGTGCCTACTTATTAGTTATAAATAAAAGACTTAAAAAGGTTAAATAACCATTATCAATTGTCAGTTTTATATTTAAAAAAAAATAAATGTTTAAAAGTTATGAATAAGTGGAAAAATAAAACTAGGCTTACAATACTTTATTTTTCCATTTATTTATGAGTTTAAAACATTTTATTTTTTTAAATATAAATCTATGATATGGTTGTTTAACCAAAACGCGTCGGGTCCCTTAATAAATTAAACCTTTTTTGTAAAGATAAGGCCTTTTATTTATAACTTATATGAATTGACTTTACCCTGGAGACAAACTCAAAAAAAAACACGCCTACATGGACTAGTAAACACCAAGCTGATAACACTTACAACGGTTTAAAATGTAAAACCACACTAATAATAAATAATAGTTGGAACGCTGGTAAAAATTTTGCAGTGAGTATTTGAGGCTCTTCGAAAACTGTACAATGGTTCTTTTATAATATTTATACACAAAAACGCAAACCTGGCCCAAGGGTAGCAGGGCTAAACCGACCCTTGAATTTTTAATTTCACAGTTTTTTTGCCACAAATATTTCTGACGCATCCTAAAATTTTACATTGTTTTCTAAAAGAAATTAAATTATAAAAAGCTACATTTTTAAATCGTGTCTAAAAGTTTTTCAGATCTTTAAAAAAGGATAAAAAAAAAATTTTAAGGCACTTTGAGAATTAAACCGAGCAATATTTAGACACAAAAGGAATTTTTGTCGAAAAAACAGATCATTTCGCTGAGATATTCCACCTGCCTAGTGATCAAAAACGTAATACATAAATGTGAGTGAACAGCGATATGGGTCTCAGATGAACGACGTTGCGATTTATGCTGAAGTGAAAATTAATATAAAATTAAACATGGGATACATAAAAAATGGTTAATTGACTGACTGAATTTACTGATAGTAAGTATAAAAAGATAAATAAAATTTACTATAGCCTTTTTAATTTATTAGAAAATAGTTAAAATTGTCAAGAATTTATATCTACTTTAAAATACTCTGTAAAGGCCTTATGGGCGCTATAAGTCGCGAAAGCCAATCACAACGCAACGTCTTTTAGGTGAGGCAGCGGCCGATATAGCCTCTCTCTTTTACTTTAACTTACCTCATACCGCCATTCACTTGGACTTATATATTACGTTTCTAATCATCTGGCAGGTACAATGTATCAGCGAAATGATCGTTTCGTTAATTATAGTTCCTTTTATATAAAAATATGACACTCAAAAATATATTTTTTTTATTTTGTTTTAATTATTTGGTAAATATCTAACAAACTATAATATATATATATATATATATATATATATATATATATATATATATATATATATATATATATATATATATATATATATATATATATATATATTTTATATATATATATATATATATATATATATATATATATATATATATATATATATATATATATATATATATATATATATATACTTCAATTATTTGCAATTAGAAGAACTAACAAGTAAAATTATAACCCACTCTCCCTGTTTTATTATTAGAATAA
>JAHBCN010015999.1:0-20221 GCA_019359885.1 Listronotus oregonensis
TAAATACAAAATCATGTTTATTAAACTGTATCAAAAATCAGACGCTTTATAAAAACAAATACCTAAGATGCCCTATTAAGAATATGGTATAATTTATGTTATATTTCTTTTGTTTTAATTCAAATCATTTTCTTAAGTATTCTTTTAAATTCGTAAGATGACTATTTTACATTTTCTTTTAAATACGAGGAAAGTCACAAACATGTTCCTTTTTATTCCTCATCAGCACACCATGTACTAACTACTAATTAGGTAAATATGCTGTCACTTTTGATTCCACAATCTTTTAAAAAAATATAAACCATTTTTTGTATAACCAAACTGAATAAATAGTTTGTAAAAAACTTCTTTTTTTATCCTGTCTATACCATTTTTTTTTATTAAAAACCAAGCAGTTTATTTCACCTTTTTTAATATCATTTGACGACATCGATACTGCTTACGAGTCATAATAAAATTAATAAAAAAATGTTATTTTATTTCATTTTAATGATGCATTATAAATACATAAAAAACAAAATCGTAATTCCACAAAAAGACATAAAAAACATATTAACACGTAAAACTGGCAAGTGGGCATCACCTATTTATTCTTAGAAGAAAAATAATTACACATTTGTATATAAAATGACGGGCCCTAAAATTTTTTTTTGGGGCAATTTAACAATGTCAGATGATTTTTTTTTTGAATTAATTTTAAATATGGAATCTTTAAAAAAAAAAATTGAAAAATGCCTTGTTAAAAGCAAAGGGGGAAATTTTCTTATTTTTGAAAAAAAAAAAGATACAAGCTCCATTATTCCAATTCAACAGATCTGATGGGTGTATTTTCAGAGGTTTTCCTAAATTTTTTAAATGCTTTAAAACTTTTATAAGCACAAAGCACAATGCCTTGAAGTGAGACCCAGATCCTTGTTACCATACTGACCTTTCGCTGGTATTTGAATTTAGTTAATGGAACAATACATCTGAAGATATTTAAGCCTTTTACGACTATTCTTAAATTATTATTTAAGTTTTAAGTTGGAAAAAAGGTGTAACCTTTCTGCTGTGTTGCCAGTTTTGATATTTACTTTTCTTACAAAAAGTTTTTTCCAATGGTCCGATTTTACTTTTACACTTTTTAAAATGAATATTGGAACTGAATAAATTAAAATAAAAAATTTTGTTTTTTTTTTATGTAAAATAAAAGGAAATTTTTTTTGTTTTTTTTTTGGGGTTTTCCCTTAATTTTTTTTTTTTTTTCAATTTCGATGTAACTGACCCTGTAAAATACCAATTTGACTAAAATGTCTTTTCACAGAAAAATGTCCCCCGACAACCATCAATGGAATACAACTTCCAGTTAACACCCAAGTAAAAAACTTGGGCCTAATTTTGCCCAAAAAAATAACATGGAAACCTTATATCAAGCCACAAAAGCCCAAATAAATATTAAAATCCGGCAAATGAATTGGTTTTAGGAAGAAAATAAAGCTTACGGGGGAAAAAACAAACTTTTTCTGTACAAATGTATAAAAAAAACCTATAGGACCTAGGGAACCCAGCTAGGGGATCCGAGCCCATCAAATATCAAGATTATGCAAAGAGTACAATCAAAAATTCTAAGCACAATATTTAATGCTCCCTGGTATGTAAGCAACAAAACACTCCACTCAGCTATACCGATGGTAGAACAAGAAATACATAGAAATATAAGACACTACCTAAATGGATTACCATCCTAATGCTGGAGCAAGGCAGCTATACACTCCCCCAGAGGTTGTAAGAAGGCTGAGGAAACTCTGGCCAACAGACTAGTCATTATATTATAATATTATGTAACTAACCAAAGGAGAGTTGTCACTGGGCAACTTCTCCCTCATGTAATATACACCATAATATTTACTTATAGTTCTATGAAAACTGTAAATTTTTTATGATTAAATTTAAAAAAAAACGTTTAAACATGAAGCTAAAGCCCCAAAATACTTTTTTTTTAAAATTAAAAAATTTTTTTGGTCTGCTGATCGATCCATCAGTTTACGATTATAATCAGTCTAAGAAATGTATTTTAAAACCGTTAGTACGATCAGCCGAGGCATCAGTGAACAACTTAAGTAAGCTTACCTCCAAACAAGCTGGCAGCATCCCACAAAGCTGCTGGATTTTACTTTGGGGCCCCTTTTCTGGGGCCGGAACCTTTTTCCCCCTTTTCCCTTTTCTTTATCCTTTTCCCCGTCCACAATACTGCAAAAATAATTCATTTAAACCATTTGCCAATGTCAAAAGGCTAAACATAATTACTGAAGCAACAATAATGCTAGAATATTTTAAATATTTATGTAAAAAAAATGCTTTTCTGTTATTTCAATTTCTGCGAAAATTTTTTGGGGGCCCCCAAAAGTGTTTACTACGATTTTTTTGGGCTTTTAAGGTTTTTTTTTTTTTTAATGATTTTTTATTCGAGCGTCAAAATTTTCAAGTAAACTGTCAAACAGATATTTTATTGTTTGAAAAAGGGTTTTTTAAAAAATCACGTAAAATTTAATAATTTTTCAAACTGGCAATGTTCCCCAAAGGGGGCCCATGAATTTCAGGTAGAAAAAACCCCCAAATAATAAAGGTATAAAATTTTTTACGTGGGAAGTGGAGGGAAAAAAAGGTTTTTAAAAGTTGTTCAAGTACTAGTTATCCGTATAAGTAATCAAAATAATCTGAATTATTTTAGGTTCTGATTAAAAAAAATTTTAAAAATAGTTGTGATTTTAAAAAAACAATTTTCTGAAAAGGGTTTTTTTAAAAAATTTTAAAATTTTGGGGTTTAAAAAAAAAAATTTTTTTTGGGAAACATAAAAAAACAAAAATTTTTTACTACCCCCCCTTTTTTAAAGGGGTTTTTAATAAAATTAAAAATATTTTAAAAAACCTTTTTTAAAAATTTTTTTTTTTCCAAATTTTTTTTTCCCAAAAAAAACCTCCCTTTTTTTTCGTCGTTGTTTACCCAAAGAAATAGGGAACGGCCCCGGTTTTAAAAATGAACTTCGCTTTAATGGAAAAAAGGGGAAATTTTTAAAAAAATAATTTTTTTAAAAAGGGGGTTTTTAAAAATTTTTTTAATAAAAATAAAAATTGTTAAAAAAAGGGGGATTAGGAAAAAAAAAGGTGGTTTTTTTCCGTAAGTTTCGAAAAAATTTTGGGGAAAAAAAAAAGTTTTAATTTTCAGAAAATTTAAAAAACACAGGGGAATTTTTACAATTTTAAAATAAAGCTTTTTACCAAAAAAAATTCTTAAAATTTTTATAAAAAAAAAATTTAATAAATATTTTTATTATAAAAAATAAATATAATAAGGGGTTTTTTTCCTCTAATATTAATATAATTTTAAATAATAAAATTAATTAAAAAAATAAAAATATTAATTTTTTAAATTAATAAATAAAAATAAAATTTATATTTTTATTTTATAAATAAAAATTTAAAATTTTAATTTCTTAAAATAAATATAAAAATTTTATAATTATTAAAATATTAATAAAAAAAATAATTAATTTTATTTATTTATATTATTTTATTATAATTAATTTTTATAAAATAAATATTTTCTTCCCCTTTAATTATTAAATAAAACTTATAAAAATTTTATATATATATATATATATTTATATATATATATATTTCTAATGTGGATATATTTATATGTAGCTAGGTATATATTTATTTGTCTGTCCACGTATTCTAAATTATGGCCTGAGCTAAAATCATGAAATTTGGCACAGTGGTAGTCTTTGAGTGGCTAGAACCTAACGAAGCCCGTTTTTGAATTTCGCCCCGGAAAAAATAGGAGCAAAAAGTGTTTTTTTACCGTTAGCCGTACGGAAGGCGTCTTACGGAGACAGAGACTACGTAATATTGTCTCTCGCCTGGCGGAGACAGGCTTTTCATCTAGTTTAAAAAATAAACAATCTACAATATCAGATATAATTTTAATAACAGGCTTACTGGTAATTGTGCAATGGGGTGTGTTTTTTAGCTCTTCCCTGACACTCGTATGAGAGGAGAAAGATCTACGTCGGAAAAAATAGGATTTACCCGAGTTCATATTTATCTGCAAAATGTGAACTTTTACTGAAAAGGAGCTGACCATATTCCGATAGCATAAAATAAGTAATGTTAATTTTACCTAATTGAATATATTTTTTTAACTTTCCTTTTTTCATTCTGCTTTCGTATATTTCTCCTTGTTTTTAAAACAAAGCAGACTCGGCAAGATTCGATGATGCTGTCATCTTTTAAAATACATCTTCCGTGAAAAGGTAAACCTACAAAGTCGATTTTTCGCAAATTTTTGGATCTCTGTATAATCTGAATCTGCTAGCTTTTGCCTTTATACTGATATTCCAATTGCATGATTATCCCACAAACAAAATATTTATCTGTTGAGATAACCAGGAAATAATTATTGGCGTATTAGCATAAAATGTAAAATAAAAAAAGTCGCCAAAAATCGACTTACTAGGTTTTATCTTTTTACGGAAAACATATTTAGATACATTTACGATGGTTTCACACTGTTTCTATAGTTTTTGTAACAAAGTTTTATTTGATTTTATTACATTTATTCTTTCGACTTCGGTTAGGTCCATTATTAATGAAAGAGAGATCAACAATGTAACAAAAGGTCACTTACGCGACAACGTGACAGATTAAAAAAAGCAAATCTTTCTATGACAGTTAAAACTTTTTCTCTAATATTTCAAAATTTTCGAACTACAAGGGTAACTTGTGATACATTATTAGAAAGAAAAAATGGGTCTATCGAACATTTCAAAAACCCAATACGCCGCCCCACATTTTGACAATTTTGAAAACTTTTTTAATTCAAAAGCTTCCATAATTGTCAAAATGCTTAAAACAAATTTAATAGTAATTTACGTTACAACGCCGGAAAATGGTCTATTAAAGTAGAAGTCTAGACTACGGACAAGGCGACGGAGGAGCCGAGTCCGGAATTTCTACAACGTTTTATTTTTTTCTATACTGTTTTATCTTTTTCTGGTAAGTAAATTGAAGTGTGAATATTCGGATAATATGAAAGTGTATTGTCAAAATAAGGGGATTAAGGTAACCGTAGCTAGAATAGGTAATATAAGTCGTTAATTTAGTTATCTTTAAATTGGTTGCTTACAGTAAAGGTGGGTTTAAACAGAAATTTAATTTAATTTAGCATTTAATTTTACTTAATTTAAAAAGTTAAATTAACGATTTCATATTAAGTCGTTCATACAAATGACTGAATTTAAAATTTAATTAAAAGTTGGCCAACTTTTATCTTTTAGAATTAAATTAAATTAAATGATCGGTAATGCGCATGCTTGAGAAATCAGCTGGCATTGACTCCGAATTCTTTGATTTTTGAAGTATTTTTAATTGACAGCACAAATAATAATCAGCTGGTTGTTTACGTGTATTTTGATTTTATATTTTATAAACGAAAAAAATTTTTTCAACGGTTTTCCGCAACAGACTAAAAAGTTAGGTTGTGAATTTTGATTGACATAAAAATAAAATGACATGTTTGTTTTGCGCAGACGCAAATAGACATATTTTATTGGTCAAATATAATATTCTTAGGTTTCATAAATTTTTGTATGAACGGGGGTGATAAAAATAAAATTAAACTATAAATTTGGATAAATTAAAATTAAATTAAATTTCTGTTTGAACCCACCTTAACTAAATAGCTCGTTGATTGTCATTGTCTTGTCTGTTAGTTTAGCGTATCTTTTATTGATAATAAGAATAAAATGGACGCGGCAATTTTTAAAAAAAGTTCTGAAACGACGGCGAAATTTATCCCGGCAGATATCAAAAATATGAGATATTTTGTGGATGGCGCAAAACTTACAATGTAGAGAAAACAGTCAACAAAAACATTATTTTGGCTAACTTTTTAGATAAGTGTAATTGGCTTTAATAAGAAATTTTGGTAGTTTACTAACTCTATTGGTTTTTTGTATTCAAAAAAGTCCAATAGTTTGACATTGTGGGCGAAATATTCTATGGTAAAATCAATGTTGATGATCAATGAGAACGTAGATATCTCCAAAGTTTTGAAAGTAATAGCTTTCCTTAAAAGTGTCAATAATTCAAACTGCAGTCTTACAGTTAACGTTTATAAGTAATTTTATTGTAATTTGCATAATAAAAATTGTTCAGAATCAACCCTGTGTTATTAAAAATACTAAATTTCAGTTTCAGTCCGGTAAAGTTACTTTACTAGCCTAGTGATGTAATGTATCATTTCCCGGACTCAAACTGACAACGAAATGTAGTATATTAAGGTACAGTATGAAATAAACTGTTATTTTTATTATTATTTAATTTTAATTAACTCAATTTTCACACTTTTTGACTTATCCCACTTTTCTCATACACACGCCAATAAATACACTGTCTGTATCTTCATCTAATTTTAGATTTCAGTACTTTAAAAGGCCGAGATTTTCGGATAGGAACTTGGTCCTTATTTTACATAAGTGCTTTTGGTAAGTAGGTTTTCCACATAAAAAACAGGAAAAGTAACCTTTTTGTACATTTTTTGGACTTTTATTGTCTTAATATAATTAAATGACACAACGTTTCAACTGGTGGTCATCTCCAGCCGTCTTCAGGTAAATACTTTAATCTGAAGACGGCTGAAGATTCTTACCAGTTGAAACGCTGTGTCAATTAAATAAATTAAGAAAATAAAAGTCCAAAAAACAACTTTCATTCATAGCTCTAGTCGTTTGCTGTCAAATTGTGAGTAAGGTACGTCCCACAATAATTCGTTGATTTCTCGTTTTATCTGCTACTGTTAGTCGTAAAGCTCAATTACTTTGGGTACCCGCATGTAGGTCCGGACTTAAAATTTTCTTTATTTATTATTGTACGTACTTTTTGGTATATTATGTAGGTTATAGGCAAATTGCAGGTGTTGAATATAAAGCAGAGTCTTTTCGTCTTAGTTCATCAGTCGTTTGGAGTTTGTCAAGGTATTTTCGTGTGTGTTATTGAGCATCCAAAATAGCTAACCTAAACTATTAATTTTAGTAGGTAATCAGGACCTGTACCCTTTCAAAAGGTGCGGTGCCTACACAATAGATTTTTGTCAGGCAACCTATTTATGGTTGGATTTTGCACTGAGGGTTGTAAATTATTTTTTTTTGCGGTCAAGAAATCAACGAATTATTGTGAAATGTACCATACCAAAAAAATGTCTGTAAACAATGTTAAAATTTAATCGCCCTTGTATCTCCTATAGTTACAGAGATTCCAGTGAGAAATAAAACCTTACCCTGTATACAGATTACTTAGAGCACTAAATTAATATTAATATCTAAAAAAAAAATCACTGACTTACTTACACTTTTATTTTACTTCAAGCTTACCGAACAACCGTTTTATTTTTAACTTTTATTCGAGTTGTGCACTTGAAGGAAATTAAATTTATCGATTATATTAAATACTAGGCAATATCCAGGATAATTACAGAAGGGTCTATATATACCTACCTTTATTTAATGAAGTATTGCCCTTTCTGGCATGTCTCGTTCAGCCCATTTTTGTGCATTAAAACCTGGAACAAAGAAAATAGCATGTTATTGATTTATATTTAAACGTGTTATGGAATTGAATGTTTAAAATAAATGTATTTTTAGAGCCAATTACGGCGAATGCAGATGTCATAGACAGAGCTTTATTTTAAGAGTTATTTATTTCCGTTGGATACATTTATAGAGTTTTGATTGGTACGCTTTTAAAACCTATAAATTAAGCAATATATAAAAGAATTAAAATTTGATGTAATAATAAAGCCAGGGAAATTTCGGCCATTGACCAATAATACCAAAAAACGGGCACGTCGTAAAAACAGCTTGCCATACAGGGTGGCATTTTTCACTGAAATAAATCTTGCATTTGGAAACCTCTTTATCTGCCGAAAAAAATTAAAAATTCGGATCCCTTTATTTTATTTGCAGTCTTATTTTGTGGTAGAAACCAACCACAATTTTTTTCAAATGTAAAGGTATACATCGTCATAGATCGTTGGATAGGGCATAAAAAAATATATGTTCCACTATTTGCTTCTTTATTTCTGCACTGCTGGATAATAAACTATCCAAAAAGTTATATCGACCAAAATTATGAAAATTTACAATCTTTAGTAAAGAGCAATCATTACTGTTTTTTAAACAAGTTGGGTAGTAAAGAGAATAATTATGAAGACATGTTTAAAACTCTTTGCGACATATGTCCTTATGCAACTTTAAATAACTTTTTTTGATAATACAAAATAAACTCTTAAGAAAAATATACATAAATGTAAAAAATAGCCGATTTTTACTTCCTTTACTTTATTTTTTCCTAATAATAATGAAGATGTATAACAAGGTGAGATTTCATTTTTGGCCTGATTTGGAATATTTAAAAATTCCTATATTAAGATTTTTAATTCTTAACCCAAAAAATCTTTAATCTTTTTTTGATCTCCGTAAAGTAAAGTTCGCGAGATAAGAAAACTACATAGTTTTTTCCGGGAAGGCGGTTGAAGGACGGCTCCTATCGAGTGTTTTCACCCTCGGAGATTAAGGAGAAACTCACGCCAAACGATGGAGTCCTTCTTTTGAGGCTAAGCGCTGTGAACGAAGATTCCTATACCTGTAATTTTTTGTGGGGCCAACGCATGAGGGATTTTCCTCATGGCGGAAGATGGTTGCGCGCTCAAAGCAGAAGAAAGCGGTTATACGTAATACCAGAAGCAGTTCTTGGTGGGATCGCCATTGTTTGTGCCTTGCATCGATAATTTTTATTTAAAAACTACAATTTTGGGAAAAATTCGGAATTTCGGGGGGTTGAGAGCCCCAGAAATTCTGACTACGAAGCTTGGGAAGGCGCACGTTCTTCGGAACGTGTGTTTGGAAAGGAGAGAGCTGGCATATTAATTCCAAAGGGATAGAACCCAATAAAAAAGCAATTCAATTACCCTTCTTACCAACATTTCTTGCGATCTCGCTCCTCGGTCAATAATAATAAGGTGCTTTCTCTTATTAAGTATTTAACATACAAATTTTGAAATTATTATTTTACTTTAAGAGTTGAGGCGCCAACAGACAGAGAGACGACTTTTTACCGTGGGTCAGTGCACAAAGACTGAAAGCCTAGGTACCGCGGTTGTCTTAAATACTTGGAGATTTGGAGGAAAAGGAAAAACTTCTGTGGGCAGTAGGTTTTACAGTCTGCATACTCTAGCGATAAAGAAACAAACAATATGGGAAGAAACCAACAAAGTGGGAATACACAAACAAAAATGGAAAACCATGTTTTTTATAAACTACATAAGAATGTCTAAAAAAACCTGGATGTACGATTTTTTAAAAATGTTTACTTAATTTTAATTTAATAGTTTTAATACGGCGGAATGGTATTTTATAAAAAAATATGCCCAGACACGTTAAACTCTAATGTTATTTTTGACCTGGACCAATAAGGTAGTAAACTGATAATTTAAATTTTATTTTGAATGAAAACAAGAACACATTTTTCTTTAAATTTTTTATGCAGTTCATCATATTCATGTGAGGAAGGTTGATCTGGTTTTTCCTGTTCGGCTAGTATTGGTTCAAAACATAGCTCAAGATTTTTGTTTATTTTTTTCAAATACCTTCTCTGCTTTAAATTTGAGCTTAATTTCTCAATTTTTATGGTGGCGATACACCCAAAATGGATAATGTAGCATCCAACATTTCAATGTTGGTTTGGTCTTATCTTTTTTGCTCATAAAAAATAACTCCAAAACAGTTATTTATTTTTTTAAAATTTAAAAATATCAAAATTTTTAAATACTTTTTATTTCTTAAATTTAAAAAACCAAAAGAGGTCACCGTAAAGAGGTGGCCCCGGGGTTTTCCAAATTTTGTTTAAACCCTTTTTATTTTTTTTTTTTTTTTTTTTTCTTTTAGGGCCCCTTTTTCCCGGGTTTCCCCCCCAAACGCTGCCCAAGCACTAAACATGCAAATATTGCATTTCCAGCACCTTTAAGACAACGCGGTAGTGCCACCACGGACGTTATTTTTAAAATAACTACTACCTAAATATGTCTGCCCGGCGGGGCTGGGATTCGAACCCGGATCGCCGGCGCGGCGAGCCGAGGCTCTGACCACTACGCTACCGGACAGACAATATTCCATATTAAAACTATTACCCTAAAGTCTTAAAACACACTACTATAGATTATTAAAATTGTGTACAAAAGAACTGCAGAGCAAACATCAGGCATGTCTTGATAAGATAGTTTCATGTTTAGGTATGGTCCCAAGGCTGACATAACATGAAACCAACAGATGAATTGTTACACAAAATTTGTTTTAACAAAATAAAGCATATTAATATATTAAATAAAGTGTGAAAATATGAAACCTCTAGGAGCA
This sequence comes from Listronotus oregonensis, assembly GCA_019359885.1. Taxonomy (NCBI): domain Eukaryota; kingdom Metazoa; phylum Arthropoda; class Insecta; order Coleoptera; family Curculionidae; genus Listronotus; species Listronotus oregonensis. The sequence goes on from JAHBCN010015999.1 coordinate 10,452, forward strand.
TTTTTTGTGTGCCAAAAAATAGCGCTCCGAAGAAGTTTTTTTTCGTCATTTTTAAGGTGTAATTATTTTTTTCTTATTGCAATACACAAGATTTTTTTTATTCTTTTGAAACATATACATAAGAACTATAATTTGTGTAAATTTTAGTACATTTTTAGTACACGCATTTCTCAAGGTGGCGACATTGTAGTTGTTTAAAGCACATGTGTCGAATTCATCATGGAGCGCTACAGGATTCCACAACGTGTCCCTATTGTTAACACGTTTAAATTGCAACTATGTATTTGGAATCTACGACAAGATTTCGGTCAAAATAATGTGCCCAGTATTAACGCCATTCTTCAGTTAGTGAGAAAATTTAAACAGACAGGTGAAGTTAAAGATCTGCCAAGGTCCGGTCGTGTTGGAACTGTTCGTACTCCGGAAACTATTGAGAGAGTTCGTGAAAGTGTAGGGGAGTACTCTGAGACCTCTACCAAACATCGTTTTCAAGAACTGGGCATTCCTCGCACGTCGGCACATTAAAAAAAATGAGGTTAAAAGTTGGCCCCCGCCCAAAAATTACTGCATGGATGAAACAACTTATCATAAATCTGGGAAAACAAAATTTTTTGGAACCCTTTTTTCCGGACGTTTTACTTTTTGGGAAAATTTGGAAAAATGAATTTAACCCTCTTTTTTTTCCCAAAAAATTTTAAAAGGGAAGAAAATTTAAGTTTAAAATTTCCCCAAAAATCCAAAAAAAGGGCTCAGATTTGTGCGGCAAAGTTTTAATAAAAGATTAGGATGAAAAATGAACTTATTTTATTTCATTTCACAAATATTCAAAACTTAAACCAGTCAGTTATACATCGGCCACCCGGTACTACCAACATAGACTATATTTAACTCTCCTTCTACCAGAAGAAAATTTACAAAAAGTGAAATTTCGGACACATTCAATTTGTCCTGTGATTTTCACATAGAAAAAAGAGAGATAGGTTAATAAACTACCGAACTTTATTTTCCTTACAAAATAACAAAGATGGTTTGGTTCATCCTTTTAAGAAAAATACTTTTTAAGTTATGAATGTTTTTGTACACCCTTATAATCGCAAAATTTGACGTGTGTACCAAAACCAAAATGGCCGCCATCAATAAACTGCTTGAGTTAAAAATTTAAACAAATTGGTTATTAAATCTTAAGATATAGAGTAAAAAACCTAGAAAACTTTATTATTTTTAGAAATGGTCAAGCAATTAATTAATTTTTTTAGCCACTTTAGATAGACTGACCCTATGAAATTAGAGACAGACAATGGGTCATTCTCGTTGGTTTAAACACATTTCTTTCGTAGTTGACTCCTCGCAACTTTGTAATGTTAAATAGCCACGAAAATAAGAAGATAATGTTAAAATCTAAAGCCTATTTGTAACATAGACCACAAATACTTCAATTCTAAAACATATATTTAGGTCCTGTCGTGATCAAACTAGATTGGTTGAACCAGGTTTAGGATGCCGCGGGCAGCAGTTGCATCAAATGAATACGCATCTTTAGGTACAACCAAAGTTTGCCAGGACTCCCAACTGTTTTACGAAATTAGAATTTTTGATCTCCAAGAGGTAACGCATCCAGATATAGAAAACTAGCTTTTCTCCTGCGTGGACTACGCGATTTTGGCTGTTTTTTCCCGTTCCCGCGGCAAAAATTTCACACAATTGATACGTGCGTCAACGACATCTGCCCTCAAATATCTGACCCCCTTTACACTCCGTTAAGTCACATTACATCACGCTCCCCGCGATCCGTCTTTCATCACACACTTTGCGGCGTAGCGCGCGTCTTGCGATTGACCATTATTTTATCATATTTCATTTGTTAGCATTTTCTATAATATAAATGGCATTTGTGAATAAGTTAGTACTTATTTCTCATACAACTTTCATCCGTCTTTTTAACCCTCAGGGGATGAACTTCCAAAATTACTATCATTTTCTACTTTTCTAGGTAATTAAAAGCCTAATAAAAAACATCCATATTTACAACTTTAAAAATGACGATTTTTCTATACAAATTTTCATCCCCATTTTAACCCTCACCCAAAGGGGATGTAATTCAAAATATTTATAACAGATCATTTTTAATCGTAATCAATAGCCTACATACCAATTTTTATTTTTCTAAATTTAGAAATGACGATGTTAAGAAGATCAATCACCAACTAAAATGTAAGGACTTTTTGATACAAACTTTTATCCCCATTTTAAACTGCTAAGGGATGTAAATTTAAAAATGTTAAAACAGACAATTTCTAATCGTAATTAATAACCTCCATAACAATTTTCATATTTCTAAATCCAGAAATGAAAAGTTCCACACAAACTTTTACCCTCCCCCATTTTACCCTCTTAGGGAGAGGGAAGTTTTCCAAAATCCTTTCTAAGCTAAGGTCTCCTATTTTTCTGGGTAATAAGAAGTCTAATTACCAACTCCCATATTTACGACTTTCATCCCCATTTTAACCTCCCCAACAGATGTAATCTCAAAAATAGTAAAACAGATCATTTTTAATCATAATTAAAAGCCTAAATACTAAATTTTATACTACTAAGTCTAGAAATGATGATGTTCAATACAAACTTTCACACCCCATTCTCCCCCTTTAGGGGGTGAGTTTCCTAAAATTATTTCCTAGCGTTCATCAGGGATAATGTAGGATTCTAATAGTAAAAGAATTTTTCAAATCGATTCAGTAGTTTCGGAGCAAACAAACAAACAACCAAGTCTTTCCTCTTTATAATACGAGTATTAGTAAAGATAAAAACGAAAAATTACACTAGTAATCATCTGAAAAAGTCAAAAGATCGGAACTACTAGATGACAGGGTGAGATCTCCTTTGGTCCCCCGGAGTTGAAAACACAGTTTTTCCCGAACTCTTAGCTGTCGTTTTCCGAAAAAGATTTGTATCGTCCAAAATGCATTTTTACATAATATGAAAAGCCACAATAGAATTAATGTGTTAGTTTGGAAATATGCCTACGAATTGACAACCGATATTCATGATGCAATTCGACGTACGACATGAAATGTTGATATGTTTAAAATGAATCATAGCAAATATTCCCTATTACAGAGATATTTCGATATCTAGAATAAAACGTTCAAAACGAATATGGATTTCTTCCTTTTCTATACCCCTACTGTTACAGAATTTCTACCCTAATTTCCGCCAAATAACATATCGATCGATTTCTCCGAAGATTTAAATAGCCCGTAAGTCTTGTGGAATCGAGGAGACATTTGATGAAAGGTTATCTTGGATACTGTTGATAAAAGTTCTTATAATAAAAAAAAGTAATTAAATGAAATTTTTGACATTTCCTTATTAATTCTAAACTCCCAACAATTTACAAAATTAAAGAGAAACACCAAATACATTCTATTTTCATCGAGAACTATAAATTAGTTGGCATTACAATGAATTAAATTTAATGTTAAACAGTTAGTAGTTCAAAAGAGAAATTTTGCATTAATTTAAAAGAATTTTTGATCAATAAATTATGAATTTTAGACAGGTGTATAATAGCATGTGATATTTATATGCAAATAATTTTATTTATACTCTATTATGATACAATAACCGAAACAAGCACATAATTTTCAAATATCACATTATTCAGTGCAAATATTTAAAGACTTACATTCTAACAAAACTTGTTTTAAAATACTTACTGGTTGGAGACGTTTGTGTACTAAATGAATGAGAGACAAGGTATAGTTGGATCAGTGTTAGAATGAAAATTCGGTGCCCTTTAAAAAGAAAAAAAATAGCTAAAAAGTTTGATTATACTGGCGACAGCCCTTGCCTTTTGTATGGACTATTTTTACAGACACGTGCGGGAAGCGGTACATTATAAAAAGCAAAGGCGGCCGCCAGTTAAAATCAAAGCTACTTTTTATGTTTTTTTAAGAGCATAGGATTTTTATTCTAATACTAATCCAACTATAACTTAAGAAAAATTGTTTTTTGTTCTATTTTTTTTTTTTTGATCTTGGGACAATCAAAAAAGGCTTACAGCCTAAGTACAGGGTGTCCGGTTATAAATGTAACCCCCATTAACTTTTTTATTTGACGTTTAGAAAAATCAAGTTTAGTATAAAAGAGGTTCAAAATATTTTTTTTGTAACTTTCTTTCACCTATACAGGGTGCCACAGATTCGAGTGCATGCATGGGGATCTCGGAAACCATAAGAGATACGAATTCATTTAAATTATGGCAAAGTTGCGCATTTAGGTGCCTAACAACATGCCTATTAGAAAGTTGTAAAATTTCGAGTACTTCCGGAGATATCCGGAAAAAAAACGAAATTTGCTAATTTCGTTTTTAATTTTTTCTAACGTTATTTAAAGGGATATGGAAAAACAAAATACACTTTCTCATGGCCACTTCTTAAGCTCTACAAAACAGCTTTGAGAGATTTTTAGTACGACGTTTCGTTTAACCATCATCAACTTTATTTTTTTAAATATGGACCTGGATTTTTTATTTAATTTTTTTGAACCCCTTATTATTCCAATTACAAAAATGTTTAACACTTAATATTTATTAACAAAAATGGAACGCCCCTATAAGAAATGATGTGCGTTCCTTGTCTAACTCATTGCCTCTTATGGAAAATATGTTTATTTAACAGAAAAATATTTAGTGTTATACATCATTGTAATTGGAATTATAACTGCTTCAAAAAATGCAATAAACAATTGAGTGCCGTATTTTAAAAAATAAAGTTGATGATGATGACCACAACTAACACAACTAACCACAAGAAAGCAGCTTTCTTATGAGAGCTGGGTTATTAATAATGCGAATGGCTGTTCGTTGGATAAAATTAAAAATGGTAAGAGTTGTGGAAGACACCAATTTTTAGATATGGTAACAGTAATTCAGCAGGGTTTAATTTAGGACACGTACAAAGTATTAGAAGGAGGGAAATACTGGCTAGCTCGACAGAAAAATTCGAGCTTTTTTGAAACTGCTGTGAACTATAAAAAGAAAACTCTCACAAGGTTATATAAATGATCCTGTTCTGCAGAACTTGACCGCTTATCAGTAAAGAAAAGTACTGGCACACTTTTTTCGAGAAAACGAATATGAGTGTGTTTTTAACAGGCAACTCTCTCGGTGACGTCTTGCGTTAACCGAATCAATTTTAAAACGCGTGTGTATCATACCTGTATTTGTTCTGTAGTGGGTCTCAATGCCCAGTTTGGTTTTCGTTTCCTTCCTGTGGAAAAGGGATTTTGTTGGTAATGCCTGCCACTTTTTTACTTTCAGCGCCGTTCGCCAGCTTGGCTTCACCCAGTATCTAGGCTTAACAAAATGTAGACAAACCCTTCTACATTGCTTACACCCTGGATCTCATTAAGGTAAGATTCGAAGCTATCCATATTTGGTAGGGACTCCGATATGTTCGACTCTAAACCGTACTGAAGACTTAATACACTTAGCTATCAGCGCTACCAATATTTAATTTTAGCTCCCGTCGTAGAGGGAGCTACGATCCCGTTAAAACTCGTCAAGGAGGAATTTTCAGTTTGTGACTCTTCTGAATGTTGAGCATTAAATATTCATTTGTAATAAGAAAATTTATAATAAGTCTTTATTTAAATAAATGTGTAATTGGAAGTTTAGGTTGAAATATGTATTAAATGAGCCGTTGATTAAATTATTCATAAAAATTTTAAAAATATTAATGTTTATTATGTTTAAGTTATTTTTAGAAATACTGACCTACGAAAATTGTAAATTTGACCCTTTTTTGCCGTCACGAGTTTGTGCTCCCGGCAACCTTAGGTCAACGCTACCACGTGTGGTTTTGAAAAAAGGGTAAGAAATCAACCCGACATACTTTTACAACACTTATAGATGGCAGAGTAAATGTCTCTTTGGTCATCGGGACGAAAAACCCGGTTTTCCACGCGGACAGCGGTCGTTTCCCGGATAGACAGTGTAGATTTTCAAACTCAAACTTCACCGGACGAAATTCAAAACGGAAGTACCAATTTCCATGTTTCGGAGAATTTATCAGAAAGGTTGGTGGCCAAACAGTGCTAGATGGTGCGTAACGCCATGGTTTTAGTGAGTTCAGAATTTGCAGAGTATGACCAAGCGTTGACCTGAGTGACCAAGAAAAGCATTTATTGGTGTTTGGTAAAGTTTAATGAATTTAAATTATAGCTATGATCCCAAAAAAAGTACGCGAGTTCCACGATAAGATTGATGCTATCTGCGAAAGTTTCGATTGCTCTGCAGATGGAGACCGGTAAATATAGTGGATAAATTTGGTTGGTGAAAGACCTGAGGGTAAATATATGCCAGTGTCGGGCCTACCTGATTCGAGGTTATAAGTTCTTCACAAAGGGTACATACGCCGCCATGGGGACAAAATAATCAAAAAATATTTTATCCTGAAAAAAGGAGGTGGTTGAAGTTTTGAAACTAATTCATCGGTTGGAAAATTATGTAGGGTTAAGATGAGTTCAGATTAATGTTGGCGTACAGAAACTTGCGTATGCTATTTTACTTTTAGATAGTGGACACTAAGATAATTTTCCAATGAACCTGCGTTACAAATTTGAAAAAAAAAGGAAGGTACTTTTATGAAATAATCTTGTAGATTTATCCATTAACAGAGTAAGAAAGCGTACTGCTAACAAGGATATTAAAATACATTTCCTCTTTCTTGCACAATAAACATAATGAGAAAAAGACACAGTTACTTCTTGTTTCCAACAAACTATTGGAAACATAATATTTGTAGACATAATGGATTTAGTGCCTGATATATAACAAAGAAGCTATATTTTAAATAATACTTTTCCGCATTTATTTTTAAAGCAGACATGGCACCAAACGAAAGTAATAGAAATTAATATAAAACTCAATATACCAGAATATGTAACATATGTTTGTAAAACATTTAACGCACTTAAAATTGTTTTCTGGTGTGGACCCGACGGTTGTCGGCGTTTAATTTCTCCGGCAAAGATCGTTCACCTTTGGCAATTGTGTAAACGTCCGTCTTTTACGTCCGCAATGAATAAGTTCGTGTTCAAAGACACAGAAAATGGCGTGGTTTCGTACTTCTCGTTCTTCAAAATCGAGTTCAGAACCGCTTTAATAAGCGAAGCGAGAACCGAAAAAGTAAATTCCGAAATTATGTGATCACGGTACAATTACAGCCTACCTGCCGATTAATTTATAAAAGGTATTCTCGAAGCAGCGCGGCAACTTTAAATGCTGACGAAATTACTCATGAGAACATTTAAAAATTTGGAACCTGTTGACAATGATAAATTTTCTCAAAATAATCAACTATTAATAACAATAATTGTTTTCCAATGGCCCCTTGCATCTTTGCCTATTAATTGCTAATATCTTCGTAATTACGATTTTAATTTACCTAGCCCCTTAAAATTTGACGTCACACAAAAAAGACTTGTGGCGACACGGGGTTTCCTCAGTTCTAATAACAGTTTTTTTGGTCCATGAATATATTTAATTCCAAGCAAATGACAGAAAATCCATCGCGTTCCTTTACTCCAATTTAAGATAAATCGGTTAAATGCCAATTGAATATGCAACCTAATAAATGTAAAGGCTAATTACATTGTCAAAATCCATCGCAATTAACACAACAAAAAAATCACAGAAAACGGCTTGAACCACTTAAATCTGTTTATTATTGTTTAAAAAAACATCGAATAAGTAATATCGACTAATGAAATACATTTTTGTTGTTGTAAGCATGATTACTGACTTTTTTAACCAATGCAAAACACTTTTTGTTCATGTATTCTACTTTTTTAATAAAAAATGGAAATGACATTCATTCAGTGGTAAAAAATCTGAAGTGTTTTAATATCCGGATTAGCTGTTATCCCATTCACTTTGCAGTTGTCTGAGATGTAATATTGAAACAAGGCACAGTGCCTTGTGGATAGGGCATTGTGAATAGGTGTGGTTAGCGCGTTGTGACGTGGTTATCGCTTTCACGCAAAAGTTTTATTTTAGACTTTAAAAAAATGACGCAATGTAGCTATTTAAGTTTCTGATCTTACTTCTTTTACAAGAGAGCACTGTAACCATGACAAAATCGCATGCAGATCTTCATGATTTTGGGTCGTTAGGTCACTTAACACGTGGTTTCCCAATTCCGTGATAAAGTGTTTGATTTAGGTAGAAATTTCACATAGTTGTTTCGATAGAATAGATCAGTAAGTAATCGACTAATTAGCTGACATACACCAGGCACTGCGCATACGGAAAGTCCGCTCAACTTTTATTTTTATGGTTAATGTCAAACCAAATTTTGTATTAAATATGAATCATTTGTGTAAAAGAGGTGGGTAATGATCGACCTTTTTTGGCCCATCATATTCGTGAAAATTTAAAGTTTCAATTCGGGCTATTTTATCATATTTATAATAAGTCCAAGTATCCTTATTTACATCTACAATAATTGGCAAAAAAAATCAAAATGGCAAGTACCAATCAGCTCTATAAGGCTAGCAGGGGTAAATTAGCAAAACTCGATAAAAGAATCACTGGAATCTGTAGCTCTAGCCGCTTTTGAAATATCGAAATTACTGCTATAATGATATAAAGATAGCAGGAATTTTTGATAAATCGTTAATCACCTGTCGACTGTATCACACGATTTTGTTGCTAATTTGTTGCTATAAATTAGCAATATCAAAATATTAGATTTTTTTATTTTTTTTTGAAAATTTGCTACCTTAAACTTCATTTCTTACCACGTTATTAACGGCTATGATTTTGTTGTTGTGCAGGCAAGCACTCAATTGCTATTATAGTACAAGCAACCAACAAAATAGTTTCTAATGATCCACCGATATGTTTTATAATTTTCAATTTTTTCGTTGCATGCTACCTTGAATTTCATTTTTTACCACGTTATCAATGGTAGTAATTTTGTTGCTGTGCAGGCAAGCACTCAATTGCTCCTATAGTACCAGTAAATTTAAATATTTATATGAAAGAGGGCAGTGTTGTTAAATCGGGGTCGATCTAATAGGTCCCCGGATTTTCACGTCTGAAATATAATTGGAAAAAACAAAAAGCCGCTTTAACTTACCAGAGCTAACCATGACCGACCTTTTAGACAAATTCAAAAGCCCTCAGTTCTAGTCGGTCATAGTTAGTTCTGGTTAGTTAAAGCGGCTTTTTATTTTTCCCAATCATATTTTAGACGTAAAAACTTGCTGACCCAAATTTGCATGTAACGGAAAAATTGAAAAATAAAAAAAATATCGGGATCATTAAAAACTATTTTGTTACTTATACTATAAAGAGCAATTGAGTGCTTGCCTGCACAGCAACAAAATCACAGCCGTTGGTAACGTGGTGAAAAATGAAGTTCAAGGTAGCATGTTTTCAAAAAATAAAAAAATTCTAATATTTTGATATTGCTAATTTATAGCATCAAATTAACAACAAAATTGTGTGATACACACGACAGGCAATTAACGATTTATCAAAAATTCCTGCTATCTTTATACCAATATAGCACTTATAGCAGTAATTTCGATTTTTCGAAATCGACTTGAGCAACAAAATCCTCATTTTAGCAACTAATTAGCAACAAATTGCTACAAATTCCAGTGATTTTTTTATTTGGAGTTATGGAGTTTTGCTAATTTACCCCTATTAGCCTGATAGAGCTTTTTTAATCCCTTATTTAAAAAAAAAAAAACTGATTTGC
>JAHBCN010016000.1:0-20331 GCA_019359885.1 Listronotus oregonensis
AAAGTATTTTTTTCAGGTTCCATGTTTCATCAGGAAAATTTTTTTTTTTAAAAAAAGGAAATCATTGAAAGCTTTTTTTTTCATGTTCGAGCGCCCCCCCCAAAAATGTTATAGTTAGCTGTTTTTTTTTTTTCTTTAATATTTGGGTTACGTACGAATTCCCGGGGCATCGTGGGCCAGGTATTCTCTAAAACTTTAGTATCCAACATTTTTTTGTTATTCTCGAAACAAATGAGATAATGAACTTTGATCTATGATTGACTTACTCTGTACCATCCGTAATACTATTTATTGTATGTTGTGGAAAACCTATATACCTGAATCAATTACTTGACAAAAAACAATGAACTAACTTGAAAGATCTTTGAGCTTTAAGCGAAGGTGACCTAATATTCTTCAAATACTCAAATCATCTGGTGTTTACAGCTCTGACTCTTTTAGCCAGCCGACTTTGATAGGTAAGTTCTTATCACTTTAAAAATCCTTAAGACAAATTTAAAAGGGAAAAAAAAGGGGTTAAAAATTTAATTTTTGGGTAATGGGAAATATGATTCGATAATTATTTTTTACCAACTTTTTTAAAAAGGCCCCCAATTTTTTAAAATTTTAAACATGGGTGTGTAATTCTTTCACTTAAGATCTTCAGTAATTTTTATGCTACAAGGCCAAAGAACATATCCTTGTATATAATTTATTCATCTAATTAATAATATTAACTGTAAGTTAAAAAAAAAATATTATTAATGTTAAAAAGTGGAATTTTGTGGTTAAGGTATACAATTACCGTCTATATTATTATAGCTAAAGATATCCTTTTTCTCGCCGCGATGTAACATAATACTATCTTTGAGCCCACACCTTTAAATTGTTATAAAGTCTTAAACTCTTTTTGTGGAAATAATTACGTTGTTAAAACGTAAGTTGATGCTAATCTCGCAGATAAATAATAAATTTATGCAAAATCGTTTAGATTCCAATATGCCATAAAGTTCATACAAGGATGTTTGTTACCTGAACCGTTAATTTCTAAAGGCGCGTATCCATTTGGTGAGACTTCTGCGCGAGGCATGTTTGTCATCGTTGTTTCGGAAATTGAAAGCAAATAATCCAAATTTTTTCGGTCTTTTTAGCGCGTAAAAGATGTGGGACCTCGCGGGGCATCCTCGCGAAATGGATCTGTTTTAAAACGTATAAATATTTCATTTGTACTTTTTTGTAATTGTTCGTGTTATTTTTTTTTTTAAAAATAAATATACATGTCACGACAAATAGATTTGCTATTTACAACATTAAAAAATAATTTGAAAAAAAAAAACAGAATTTCTATAATTTCGATAGATAAATTTAAATATCTTTGATATTGATGGTTATTTAAATTTTAAATCTTTTTTTTTTTTTTAATTTTAAAAAAGGTGGGGGGCTCGATGCTGTAAGCAAATTTTCTGACATTCCTTCTCTTTATATCTTTCGAAGTAGTGATACACTTATATGTTTTAGTTACCTTTAAGGACAACAAGGTAGGTAGCTAGGTAGGTAGGTTTAAAGGGGTTTGGGGTTTCCCCTTCCACCCGACCGATCGGTCTATTTGGCTCCACCTTTTTTTATTTCCAGGTCAGACTCCTAATAAATCTGATGGCCCTGTTGGGAAAAAACCCTTTCCCCCTTTTCCCCCGACAAAAAGGTGTCTTGCCGAGGTTGCATCTTAGCCCGGTTTTTGCTGGACACGAAAAAAATATTGTTCGGTTCCCCCTCCCCCCATTCCCGGGTCTTTGATTATATTTGTTTGGGGGAAATTTTTTTTAAAGATAGAAAAAAATGTTTTATATAAAAAATTGTCCCTTTTTCCATGTTATCTTTTGAAAGTATCAGTAAAAATATATCGCTTTAAAAAAAGGGGGAAAAAAATTTAGCCTTTTTCCCCTTTTTAAATGGAACACCCTGTATATTATGAGCTACAACGAAAGATCTATCTTTGCTGATTTCAAATATAAAACATTGATGATATTTGGGTGAACCGTTTTTGGGGGATATTTTAGCTTAAATAATAAAAAAAATTGGGAAAAAAAAAACATACGGATATCAAAAAAGCCACGAAAACAATAAAATTGTTATGTTGTATAAATTTAAATTTATTTTTTTTCTACATATTCCCCCTTGATTTTGTATAAATTTTTTAAAATTTTTTCCCCCATTTTAATATTAACAGAAGCGGAAATAGTTGCTGATAATTATTTTTTAAATTAAATATTTCATCTCTAATTTTTTTTGTCTTAAAACTTAAAAATCGGGCCCCATTATAATATCCCCCTTTTTTTTTTAAAAATTCCCCCAAAAAAAAAATCTGAAAATTTTATCGGCTTTTCCCCCCCATCTTATAAATACCATGACTACAATAAAAAAATTTTTAACGGTTGTTAAAAATTTTTGACGGGGAGGGGGTTTAAACCCTGGGAAATCCCCCAAAAATGTTCAACCGTTTTGAAAAAACCTATATCGCCCCCCTTTAAGTTTCCGTCCCAAAAAAATGGCCCCAAATTTTTTTTTCCGTATTTCCCCACCAAACACTCCCGCGACCCCCGGGCCCCGAACCCCCGGGGTAAATTTTTGGGGGGGGGTTTTTTCGGAAATAATGTTTATTCTTCGTTTTAAAAATTCCTGCTGTATTGAAGGAAAAACTCGTCGGGGAATAGAATTTTTTTTTAAAAACTCTGGATCCTGCGAAAAACCCAGCTATTTCCCCAAAATTTTTTAAGTCGGGGGGTGTTTTTTTTGGAAAGATTCTGGAGGGGAAAAAAATTTTTAGGGATGAAGTTTGTAAAATTTTAAAGTTGAATAAATTTTATAATTTTTTTTTAATTTTAAATTAAATCCCCCCGATTGTCCTTTGGAAATTTTTTAAAATTATTAAAAAAAAAAAGTGCTCTCCCTTTGAAAAAATATAATAATTACCTTGAAATAAAAAAAAATATCAAAAATTTTGGGTTTTTATTCGTACTAGAGTCCCCCTTTTTTTTTTAAGGTTTTTTTACTTTTAAAATTTTTCCCCCATATCAAAAATTTTCTTTAGATGGTACCCCTTTTTTTTGGATATAATAACTGTTTTTTTCCCTTTTTCACTGTCCCCCACATTATTATTGGCCAAAAAAAGACGCCCCAAAAACGAGTTTTGTTCTTCTGAATAGCCCCTCATTAAAAACAATTAAAAAAATTTTAATAGTTAAAAGATAAACTTCCTTTATACAATATGGGGGGTCTTTTTTTTTTCAAACATAAATCATACAATTGATTGTTTTAGGCTTGATAGGGGAATTCTTTTTTCAATTTATTTATAATTTAAGCAAAAAACTCAAAAAAGGTTCACCCAAATATCATTAATGTATATATATTTGAAATAAAAAAAAAAAAAATCTTTCGTTGCAGCGCATAAATACAGGGTGTTCCCATTTTTAAAAAAAAAAGTTGCCTATATTTTTTTTCCCCCTTTTTTATCCCAATTTTTTTTACTGATACTTTGAAAAAAAAAATGGAAAAAATCCCTCAATTTTTATTAAAAAAATTTTTTGATCTTTAAAAATAAAGGCCAGAGGGGGCGTAAATATAAACAAAGACCCTGTACATGGGGGGCATTTGGGTCTTCCGCTAGGCCGATCTTTGCATGTGGTATTAGCTGTTTTCGGGTTCCGTAAATTACTGTTCTAAACCGTCCGGCGCTTGCACAGCAAAATTGCCTGTTCGGGTTTTGTACTGTATTTGGGGGTCGCGTTTTCTAGGACTACATTGGGACGTTTAGAACCGTCCGTATCGGTGAATTAGTTGCGTTCGAGATTCTTGTCTGATAATTCTGGAACTGTCGGAAAACATTCAAAGTAGAGCTGCGCATCGTTGGACCGTTCTCGGATAGTTCAAGAATCGTTTGTAAAAAAACCCAAAAAGCTATTTTAATCTGCAGTGTCCCGTGTAAGTCCCCTAATTAGGTGTCCCTTGATTCTCCGTAGTTTGACATTTTTCCGTTCCGAAAAAGGACATGTGATCCCTATTTTAACATTCTCTTTCCTTATATTTTTACAGAATCCCAGCTTTGGTCACCAAAACGTCGATAGTCTTTCTTTCTAAAAATTTTTAAAAATATTTTGTTGCTCGGGTTCCTATCCGACGAGGATAGAAACGATGCCTAGGCTTATTATGAATAATATAAAACTATTTTGTATTTGTAGAAATGCGATAACGTTAAAATTAAAGTAAACACTGTGTTCTAATTAATAGAATCAGATATCGCAAAAACACTGTTACATCTCAAAAACTAATATTTTTTTGTGAAAAGAGAAAAAATCGATCATCCTTAACTTCTAAATATTTATTTGTAAATTAAATTTTAAAGAGTAATGTTGTGGGGAATTTCTTAATAATTTTAAAGACTCTTACATACATTAAACTTTAATATCATACACCCAGTGAAGTCTAAAGTGACACTGCGTAAAAACTCTGGTTTTGTAAATTGCTTGAGCTCTACAAGTCCATCTAGCGGATGGTTGGTTAACTTTCGGCATATGTCGCTGGTATAGTGGTTAGTATAGAAAATAAGTAATCTTTTTGTGGAAAAGTAAAAAATCACAGGGTTTTAATTTATGACCTTGTTGGTAGGAGAGTGCAATATGCTTAAAATAGTTACCTTTCACGTAAAGGTTGTCATTAGCAGTTGTCACCTACCTGCAACAGAAATAAATACATAATAATTAATAAAGTCACAAAATATTAGCACTGGAGCATCAGATTACACGAAATTCTTAAAATTAAAAAAAAGATCCAGGGTTACTTAACGAATATCTTGTATATTTTTGTCTGTATATTTCAAAAATTACTTAAAAATAAGTTAAATTTAAACAAAACGTACACCCAACTTGTTTTAAGAAAAATAGTAACACTGTCTAACCCTCATAAACAATAAATATTAACACTTTAAAGCTACTAAATACTATAAATATTTTAATTTAAAAAGTTTCGATTTGCCGATAAAATGTTGAAAAAGACACATTTTTTCACATATGTTATAGTGAAGCTTTAAAAAACCCCTTAAGAAATCATCCTCTTAAAAATTTAAGGTTACCTAGGAAACACTCGGTATATGGGTAAAAGTAAAATCATTTATTATTTACGTTGTTAACAAAACAAATTTAATAATTTTATGGACGATTGACCAATATAGGGCATTTATAAAACAATTTTGCGTCTATATAGTAGCACTTTATTGGACCAGAAAAATAAAGTAACTTTATTTTACTAATAAAACAAAGTGGCTTTTATTGTCAATAATAAATGGTCCAGCAACAATTTTTAAAATTTTATTAAAGAATAAATCAAATATTTAACAACAAATCGATACTTAATTAAACAAGTAAATGTTCTCTTTTATCTGCTGTTTGCAGGAACTTCTGGACGTCCTCTTTGGAAAGAATCAAGGATTTTTTCGGTTTGTAGCCGTCTGCTTTTCTTTTTAAGAAATATATCACGCTGGGGAATTTTTATATATAAATTCCTTCTTGATTTCTTGTCGATCCCGCATTGAGTATTTACTTCATTACGACGAACTTCTATACTTTGAAAGGTTGGTGCTAAATTAAGCTAAGATTCCGTCTTTATCGGTCTTTTGCAATTTTTTTTCATTACACCACTGTCTGTACACTTTGTATGTATCTTCGTACAACGTTCTTGACTTCGCAGGTAGTAGGAGTCCTAACATTTTGGCTTTCGATACTATATTCGTTCTGGATTCTTTTTTTAATGATAAATAGCTATTTTTAGAAATTTTTGATGTCAACTAATTTGACATGTTTTCAAAATGAACTTCCACATCTCATAGCAACTCCTTGATCACCTCTCGAGGTAAAACCTATACAAGTTTTTTATTTTTTTAATTTTGTTTTAATTTTAACTACTCTACTCTTATCCAATCGCAATCTTTAATAAAATCATGTATATGTCGCAGCCAACTAGCTTAATTAGCCGTTTAATCAACAGCCTAGCCACCTTACTAAACAGCGCCGTTCAATTAGCGGCCTAAATGATATTCAGCCGTAACGTTTGTTACAACATTTAATAAACTGGCTGGCTAATGATTAGGCCAATCGTACGATAGGGTGACCATGTGCCGTTTAATCAACAGCCTAGCCTCTTTACTAAACAGCACCGTTCATAGCGGCCTGTATGATAGGGTGAGTATGTGACAGAAATAAAAAAAATTCTATTAAACATACTTAAAATGTAACATATTACTGTTCTTTGGAAATCATGAGATCAGATGTGGTTAGTTGTGGTTAGTTTTGGTCAACAAGTTTTCGATAGAAATTCGCTTTAAAAATTAAATTGCTTGAGTCACTCACAGCTAAATATACATTATTATTGTCACAACACTCTTCCATTGTACTATTTTTCATTAAACTTTGGAAAACACCGTCAAATTTGTTGTTTGTCAATGCCATATTGACGGTTTGTAGAGTTTCGGCGCTAGGTGGCAGAACGTGGAATAAAATTGAAATGAACAGGCTAGGCAAGTGATGAAACGTTATCGATTCAAATCATTCGCCTAGCGGTTTGATCAAATGGCTGAATATAATTCAGGCCGCTAGTTAAACGGCGCTGTTTAGTAAAGAGGCTAGGCTGTTAATTAAACGGCTAATTAAGCTAGTTGGCTGCGACATATATAACGCTTACATAAACAAGCTTTATTACTAAAAATTTTCGTTCGCCATAAAAATATTCGTTCAATAACGACCTAATTTATATACTAGGTATATAAATAGCTATTAATGGTCAATATGGACACTAGACTTGGACAGATTATTGACTTTTTCCGTTTTAGCATTTTAGGTAGCTTAACATCAACAAGACTCTTTATTAATGACCCTGTATGAAATTTATAAAACCTTTTTTAGAGTGGCCATGCCTCCCACGTGTACATGTAGACCAGGTACAAAAGTGTTATGACCTCTTTTTCGTAAACAACATCATAATTATGATGTTTTATTTAAATATTTATATGACCTTAGTACCACTTACTTATTTCCATATCATAAGAAAAATTTAAATGTACTTTTTAGGATATTTTCTGTCTGTTTAAATAAAAATGTCCTAGAGCCTAAATTCTTCAATTCTTTATTTATTTTAGAACTATACATTCTAATTATTATATCTATTACATAAAGAGTAACTTAATAGAAGAAGATAAAGCTACAGTACATACAGCTAAAAACTCTAAAACAGTTCTGCGAGAAGTGTTTAATGGGCTACTGATTTTACAATTTGGGAATTTAAATTGGCTTTTAAAGTCCCCGGACTTAACTGCATCAGACCTTTTTCTGTGGGGCTATTAAAGGGCAAAGGTTTTTGCAACACGTCCAGAAAACATCCAAGAACTTAACGTTCGAATTGCTGAAGAAGTCCGGTGAATAGAACAGATTTTACTTTATGGTGTCATGAATTATTTCTTGTCAAATCTTGAAAAGTCCATTGAAGTTAATGGCACTACTTAGAAGACGTTATTTTAAAAGTTAGAATAAGTCCTATGTTAAGTAAATCTCAAAGAATAGATTGTAATAAAGTGTAATAAAATGTTGGTTTTATTAAGTTTTAACCGTTTTACTGATCAATTAAAATGGGTAGTCTATTATGGGGAACCCTGTATTTACAGTACCATGACCATTCTTCTACTCGAGTTATTACAATAGAACCATCAAAAAATGTTAGCTTACTTGATCTACGTACATTTTATATATTTTTTTATACGCGACACGTCCAGAATCTTTGACATTACAAACCAATATAAACCATCTTACAATTCGATTCCTTAAACGTTACTTAGAAACATAATAAATAAGTGTTGGTAGCGTTGAGAATAGCACCTATTTTTATCTGCATTTTAGGTGATGATTCTATATAAGTGGTATATATAAAACTCCCACAACAATGACAATGACGTGGAAAATAATTTAAAAATATTATGTTTACTGCAATAAGATTAAAAAGTATCAGTCTCAGTCTCTTCAGAAATTAAGATGTTTTTTTAGGCTGAGTTTACATATTAAAAAATTAAGATAAGGTTTAAAAAAAAATAACATGACAAAAAGGAAATTCGTAATTTCGTGCGATGACTGGATCGCGAAAATTGAAAAAGTTGTTTAAAGCAACAATGCAAAATTTCTGATCTCTACCTGTTAATCAGTGAAAAGGGCATGGATATATTAATAAATATAATAAACTACTAGTCAAATAATTGCTTTTTGAACTGTCAAATATTTATTAAATTAATAGCTTTAAAATATTTAAGTATTTTCGCATAATCAACCGTAAAATTATGAATATATTATGGTAATTTTAATTTAAAAACGTAGTTGAAAAACCGGTCCATTTAAGTTTAAATACGAAGTGTTTTAAAAGTTTTTTAATGAAATTTGATGTGCAATACCGAAGCTTTTGTTGGCAAATCTAATTAACCTGTGTAAGTGAAAAATTAAGTCTGAATTAATTGTTAAAACGCCAACAGTATACAGAAGTTAAAGATTCAAAAGCAGCTAGTGGTTATGTTAGTTTTTGAAACTTTTTATTTACTTTTAGGTGTGATTAAAAAACCAAACATTTTTGGCTTCCCTTGTTATATTGAAAGTGTTGTTATGGTGATAAAATCACATTACAAGGATTTTATAGGTCCCATCAGGTTTTAGGGTCATAATAAAGATTTTCTTTTCCGTCTATATGTCGATTTTTTTTTTTTTAAAGCAATATCAGTCCTTTAGAAAAGGTCTTCAGATGAGTGAAGATTAATATTTTTTGTGATATTTTAATAATTTTTATAATGTTTTCTTTTTTTCAATCAAAATAAGCTACTCTTTCATTAAGTTATTTTTGGGGGGTTGTAAAAAGTAGAGGTAGAGCAAGTTATCGGGAAAAAATCAATTATATTAGGTAGTTTTTTTTTACTTTTAAACTCAAAAGGAACCTTATTTTTTATAGTTTATTTTAAGTAGAAATTAAATTAGTTTAATGATTCTTAATAATTTTTCAAAAAATAAAAAGAAAAAGCAAGAGGTTGGCTCTTTTTTTATGTTTATATTTTTTCTGTCAGATTTAATATACAGAACATTGCTAAGAAGTGTATTTTCTATTAAAAAACATAGGAACTTCTGAGAAAGCAACTTTTACTTACAGTTTTTTTAGTCGATCCAAGACATCTTTGTGGGCATCATTTATTTTTTATCAACTTTTCCAAGACGGCATTAAGTGATGACATCATCATTAAATATATGTCCAAATTAAAACACCTTTAACTCTATACCTGCGTTGTGATAACTTGTATATCTTTTATTGGTTTATTTTATTTAGATTCAGAGTGCAGGTTAAATACATATATGATGTCACTTACAAAACAGGTAATATTTTTTATACAGAGAAATTTAAAAGTTATCCCGTAAAAATTAAATAAAATACTCAACATGTTACTAAGAACTACAGTAACACTAAAAAAATTAGTTCTTCAAGAAAGCTAAATTTATTTTTAAACAAGGTGCATGTTATCTATCAGTTGCCAATTTTTTAGTAATTTAAAAAATATTTTTCAAAAAAACTGGGTATCTAACACAAGAGGAAAAAGTACTGAAGCCAAATGTCAAACAAAAATTAGATTTGATAAAACTATAGATGCATTACTTACCGAACTTTATAATCAGTAATCGGTTTAACTTATGACTCTATAATTAAATTTGTGTTTTTAATATAAAATGTTTTTTTATTATTTAGATTATTTCTTTTTAATGTGTCTAGTAGTTTGTAAAATTTTCCACCCTAATTTATAATGTCTGTGACATTTTAAGAATAAAATTTTCTCTTTTGACAAGAATGGTTTATCAGCCCAAGTTACAATTATACACAAGAGTAATAAATACTAATCACAATGGCAACACTGTCACGTGCTAATTTTGGTAAGGTAATCTGCTTGCCAAAATGATGACTCTAAATACTTCAATGGTACAATGGATTACATTGTTGCAATTTACCTAAAACTTTTTCCAAATGCTATTTGAGACATCAATGTTACTTTATGTGGTCGAAGTATTGGGTCTTCTTCCTAATTTTTTTAAATAAACTTTTTGATTTTTAATGGTCTAAATTGTACTTGAAATCTTTGAAAAATATTTACTATTTTTTAGCCTCATTAAAAGAAAGCCAATAAAATGCGTTGCTCTGTTTTTTTAAATTAGTAAATAAAAAAAAAAAAAATGACAAGGGGACCGACGGGCAAGATGGAGAACGAACAATCGTTGGTCAGTCAATAGAAACATACTAAACTGCCATCTCTCGATTCATTACATAACTGCACTTACCGCCACTGTGAAGGCGCAAGTAAGATGTTTTGTTTACAAATATTAAAATTTGGAAAATTACCCTAAGTATACAGTAATCATTATAATGTTGTTGAAGAAGATGTAGATTATATATTTTTTAAATCAATATGTAATAATAGATATGAAATAATTAAGTATTTTTTTGTTTTTATCTTGGTTAAAGTTATGTTACGATACTACCCGACGAGCAAACCGGACCGGGCAAAACGGATACTTTCCTGCTTAGCTGCTTAGTAACTCAGCAGGCAAACTCTGTAACATTATAGAGAAGAAATTTCCTGTCTATAAAAGAAAATCTCTTTAAACCCAACTCCGTCAAATTTTGAGTATAAAAATAGAAAGACCAAATAGGGTCTTGCTACGATTTGTTTTCTTTCTATACCATAAAAATGTACATAAGTTTATCTTGTCATTGCTTTACTTATTTTTTTTATTTCATTTAAAAGTGATCCTAACCTACAAATCTTTGTTTACTTATGGGTTTATTTTACAAATCATATTTTAATTATTTGAATTACATATAATTACCCAGAGTGTTGTAAAGTTTACCTTTAAATAAATAAATTTAATTATTAAAGTTTGGTGTTTGTGGTTTAAAGATTATATATTATATATGAAATAAACTCAATTTTTTACATTTTGTAGAAGAGTACAACTTTGGGAAAAGAAAAAAACTTGTTTTAAACCCCATCAGTGTTTCAAATGTTTTTAACTAAAAATTTGTGTACATATTTTTAAATATATTTCAACATTGCACTTTAAAATAAGACATTTATATTTTCCTGCGTTTTTTATTCTCCAAAATTTCCTTACATTAAGTTAAAATATTCTAGGAATTTTTAACGAACTTTCTATTTTAGAAAATAATCTAAAAACTTTTTTGGATTATCCTTAAAATTGTACTCATAATTTGTCTGTATAGTTTTCTACCAAATTTTACATTACTTAATAAAATTTCCAAAAACTGTTTGAAGCTCTATAAATACATTGCGGCAAAAGAATATCGCATCACCTCTATTTTTCACATAAGACTAAGTGTAAACGTGTCCAAGTGTAAATCTTAATATCTTCTCTTAAAAAAAAGCTATCAAGCCAAACACAAAGTTAAAACGTTAAAAAAGTGCAAGGCTTTAAGGTTTTGATAATCGAAAAAAATCTGCTACCATCGGTAAATCTTTTCATAGATTGTGCATTTTTCCACAAAGTAACCTATGTTTTTATGTTGAATAATATACTATATTTTTGTTACCAAAATTCAACGAGCCACTTAGAAAAAATGAAACAAAGTATCAATTAGTGATAGAGAAAAAGAATATTTTTAACTTATTTTTTGTCTATTTCTATCTCTGTTGAATTACAGACTATGCCTACAGGTTTAATTGGTTTATATTAAGATGCCGCAGCGACAAAAAGGATAGTTTTATTTAACGATTTTGTTTCTTCCGACAAGAAAGGATAATGCCGAACGAAACAAAACTCGAAAAAAACGATGACGTCTTACCTGTGTACCGTATGCAAAGAAAAATATGTTGACCCACCAATGAACGATATAGTCAAAGAATATAAACCTCAATAAGAAGCGACATTCTTCGAAGTCCCAAAATTTTTAGGGAAGGGGCTAAGCTGTTTAACTGTCAACCGCTGCCGGCAGCTTTTTGGTCGGGATTACATGTTTCGTTTAGTGCTTTGTTGAGTTTTATGTGCTATTGCAGTCGTTTCGTTCAGTTTTGTGGATATATTTAAAAAAAAAGTACTAAATGTGCATAGTAATTGTGATACTTGTAAAAATTATTGATCACAATGCGAATCTTTAGATGTTAATTCTTTCTTAATATACAGTATGGATCAGCCAAATGGAATAAATTCAATATTAAATAAATGGGGGCTTATTCGAAAAAATGCTTGGACATGTCGATTGGAATTTTTAATTGCGCATTTTTTTTAACTAAAACTGTTTATACAGGCTGTGTCATGTGACGGTGGCCAGTATTAACTTTCTTAATTTAAATGCAACACCCTGTATATTATTCAATTTTTGTTTTTTTCAAAGCATTCTAGACATATTTTATATACCAGGTCCTAAACCTATTTTCAACTGTTTCGTAAATATTAAGGGTTTATTGCATCTATTGCTTTTGCATCTTTGCCACTTTTGTGAGGGTTACTTTTTGTGTGCATATACCTACCAGAGGCAGCCGTGTCGCTCGGCTGTGCGGACAAAGCGTGCGAGAGAGTAAGAAGAATAGCTGTATAATATTTCTCTCGCGCCTTGTGCTGATTAATTGGCGAAAGGGGTATATATACCGCCGACAAATTGGGAGAGGGAAAGAGGGAGAGAGGTTATAGTAGGTATATGCACAAAAAGTAACTTTCAAGAAAGTTGCAAGCATGCAAGCACAATACATCTAGAAGCACCTTATACTTCCAAAATAGTTAAAAATAGGTATAGAACATTGTACATGAAATATATCTAGAATATTCTGAAGAATCAAAAATTGACCATGCTGGGGCGTTGCATTTAAATTGGAAAGTTAGTGTTATTACTAATCATGACATACCCTGTATAAAAAATTGTATTATAAAGCTTACGACACTACAAAAAACATTCATGAAAGCGTTGCAGTACCCTCCCGATTTGTTAATTAAATATGTTTATGACTTGGAACATGCTTTTAAAACTAAGTTTGAAGACATTTGTATAGAACAGGAAGTTTCATATAAACTGCTAAATGAAATGGAAAGAATAGAATTTACCCATCCATGCAATGATTTCCCAAAAATGTACATTACTCAAAATAATTTATTAGGCTTAAAATATTTTGCTTGATGAAATATACCAATCGTGATCTAAAGTACCAGTCAAAAAGATAAAGAAAACTAAAAATTATATCACACATATAATCAATTTATAGTCACGGTAACAAGTCGATGAAACTTAGATTTGTCATTTCAATAAACTGTTTGCCTACTTTTTTTTTAAGTCACTATTTTTCATCTCACCTTGAACATTTAAGCTGTAGCTTTGACATTTGACCCTTTAAAAAACTAAAATTGTTTATTTTAGTGATGTTTCGAGCCACCTTGATTATTAAGTTCTTCCACTCTATTATTTCCAAAATATCTACTAAGATTTTTTTCAAATCATAAACCTACTTTCAAAGTTAATTAATTTAATGGGGAACCCTCTTTTTATTAAAGCATGCTGTACATTGTATATTAATATATTCTTACTAAATTTTGTTGTTATTTACCAATATAGGAAATGCTAAATTAAATGTTTATGTAATAAAAAATTAAACTACTATTGTAGTTTTTTTTACAGTAAAAATGAAAGGATATACATTTATAGTAAAGGTAAGTATTAAGGTTTATAGGTACCGTTTTACAAAAAAAAAACATCCTTCCACTGAAATTTTGACCCCAGAAACCCATAGAATCGCATACCTTAAAACTTTTTTCTCTTTTTCTTTGAAATAGGAGATGTACATCAAGAGTTATTAGCGGAAGCAAAAAACTGTATACTATTCGTTTTTTTCCAAAATGTTATACAGACGTAAAATGGATAACAAAATTTAATTCTGCATAGGTACTTGAAGACCTCAAAAACCATATATTAACACTTACTTATTGTTTTATTACAATTTTAAAATAAAGATTTCTTATAATTATTTTGCATCTGTTCACACAAAAATTAAATAATATTATTTTTTTTAAGAAAAATTGCAACATTCAATGATGCAAACATCGCTATGTCCAAAACTAATTTTTCTCAAAAATAATCTAATCTTTTTTGAGAATAACCAACCTTAAAAAGACTGCAAAAAAAAACTCCTTAAGAGGGAAGATTTTTCAGGACTGCAATGTATAGTTATACATTTAAATTTTTTTCCCGTGTAAAACTGAATTTTCACCGTTGATATTTCTCTCAGTGTACCCCCAAGCTGTTTAAGTGTCATTCCGTCTACACGTGACGTCAGAAATTTGTTTCCCATATAACCAATGCTATTGGGAACTTTATGTCGCTTCTTATTGAGGTTTATATTCTTTGATATAGTTTTAAAATAATATTTTTTTCTATAGAAAAAAGGCAAGAGACCACCATAAGTATGTCTACTATACAGGATGATTCACGTTGAGTTTCCTATTAAAAGTTCTGAAAAACCAAAAAAAAAAGAACTTTTTGAAATTTGGAAACAGGTAATAAGCTACATTTTAAAATATTTTGGCAAGTGCCATATGTAACCGAAATCAATGGCAACATTGGAATTTTAATTAGAACACCTTATTTTTTATTGCATTTTTGCATCCTACACAAAATTCGAATTAATTTTTGTTACGGTTACCTATACCTATCTTCTACTGTTTATGAAAAAATAAATAATTATTTTTTTAAGGAACATCACCATGTCAAAAAGGTTTAATATTTACGTGCCTTATCGAAATGGATAGCAGAAATTTTTTGGGGTTAGATAATGCATGTATTTGAAAGGTCTACATGATATATCTTACAGGGTGTCTCAAAAGATTTGCATGCATTTTTACCAATATTAAATAATGATTAAAACTTAATTAGACCAATAATTTATCTACAAAATATTCATAGAACTTTCTATACCCATCTGCCACCGTTTTTTAAATACAGGCGAATTTTATTGTTTTAAGCATTTAATCTTAGTATACTAAATACATTGACTTAAAAAGAATTCAATAAAAGTGTTTAGATATTATGTAATTTTAATTTACTAAAAGGCTATGAAAAGAAACGTCATAAAACGTGATATATGTTCATCATTAACGAAAATATGTAGGAAGTCTAAATTGAGCAATAAAATCCCCGCTTGGTGCGTGTCAAATTTTATATGGACTACATGTCCATAAAAGAAATAGTTTTCTCTCTATTTGACGTTAAGTGTCTATTTGTTATTATCTATGGTCATAGATTTTTGTTTTGTCTTCCAAAAAAGTATAGTTACTTGTTTTTTAGCAGCAATAAATAAATTTAAAACTATTAAATATTTAATTTTTTTTTTGCATATTAACATCAGTTAATGATTGTTTTAGAAATAAATATATGAATATTGGCCAATTAGCGTGACCAAATTTAAGTTCGGATTTTTTAAGAGATGTGAGGCGAATACATAGAATTATTTTTATTAAAAAATTTGATTGGCCTTTTCTTTAGATAAAACAAATTTGATCCAAGTTCCAGGGTGTAGATTAATACACCCACAGCCAATTGATCCCTTTGATCTAGGAGATCTACATGAAAAATAAATTTTTAAAACCTATTAAAAATTAAATGAGTAATATTAAATATTTAAAATGTTTAAATTTTGCCATTTTGTTTTAACATAATATTACATTAGATTTATCCGAAGTTGCTGCGTTTCTGAGATACAGGGCGATAAAGTTTTAAAAAAGTCGGTATTTTATCGATATCTAAAATATCCTGAAACCGATTTCGTTGAAATTTGGTACAGTTCTTTAATGTGATAAGACGTTAATTTAGCCCGAAATAGATTGAAATTATTGCTTATTTACTTAAAGGCCAAAATTGTTAATTTTTTATTTTTGTTTATTATCTTATGTTGTCTATAAATTCTTTAGAATGAGTTAAAAAAGTGGCTCCATTTTTTTTCTCGATAACGAAAGCTAGATTTGAAGAAAACAATGAAAACCAAAAAGTTGTATTTTTAGTTGTTTAATTAAAAAAAATATAAAAACTACAAAAAAAGTCTGTGGCGTACTTTTTTCTTCATAATATTGACTGTAGTGCCCACTGGGATGGGTTTGGACCCAATTTCAATCTATATAAGCGCCTTATTACTTTAAACAACTGTACCAAATTTTAACCAAATCTGTTTGAGGATATTTCAATTACCGACTTTTCTTTTAAAATCTAACTCAGAAACGGAACAACTCCGAACATAGGTTTATAGGAACTTTTTTTAAAAAACAACCTAAAAGATCACCCTCTAAAGTTTTGTAGCGTTGCTACGAAGCAATTTTTACATTATATTTATGGAATACTAGACAAAATCAAACGAACAAGCCATTATTGCATTTGTACTGTTTCTAAAGCACAAAACAGGTAATAAAAAAAAAAAACGTAAATAATAAACAAAAATAAAATGAATATTATATACAAAATTCCGTGCAAATGTAATAAAGTAAATATAAGTAAAACTTTAGCCTATTAGCATAACACATATTAAAAAATTTTAAAAAAAAATAAACCAAAAAAGGAAAAAACCAGCAAAATAAAAATTCTTTTTAATTAATAAATAAAGGAAAGTGTGTATGTTGGATCCTCATTAATTTAAATAATTAAGTTTTCCTTAATTTAAATAAAAAAAGCCTTAAATTAAATAATAAAAAAAAAAAAAAAATAAAGATATATATTACAACAAATAAATCTTTGAATTGTGACATTACGTAATAATCGCCAATTAGAGTCTTAGAATATGTAAATATACTGTTGTTTTTTGTAAAAAAGTATATTTTCCGAAATACACCTTTAATCGTTATTATAGAGAACAAAGTACCTACTAGAATTTCGAAACTCACTATTAAAGGAAAAGAAAAAGTGTTGGGCTTAATGCCATTCCAAAATTATTTATTTAAAATGATGACTCTTATTTCCGTTTTTGTGAAAACCGTCTAAAATATCCTAATATTCTAAAAAAATGATTTGACTCTGATCATAGATTAAACTTTTGTGACACAAAAAGTAAATAATTTATCATTGTTATGGTAAAATTTTAAAAACAAGCCAGGAGAAATTGTACAGTTCCTCTAGCTTGCTTTAACAACCCCTAATGTGCTCTAAGAACAAGATTGCGCTTTCAATGCTCAGAGCTGTTTAAAATGGACTGTTACAGTTAATACGCTGAATCGGCCAAAACGTCATAGCAAAATATTTAAACTGCTCTTTAAAGACACCCCTTGTCGGAAAGCGTCCATCTTTAGCTTGTTTAAAATATATATTATAAACAATCATTTTCCAGAAGATCAGCTTTCCAACTTTAAAGGATTTTAGGCTACGAATTTCATATAAAATGGTTCATTTGAACCATAAAATTTAATAATGTTGTATGTTTTTTTAATTTTTTACAAAAGTTTCGTTGACAGTGCAAAGGACAAAATGATCAATTTTAATGGATTTTTCTCTAAAGAAAACAGGGAAAAGCCTAACATTTTACAAATTTGGCTGTTTATGTTTTATGCATCATAAAGGTGGTACTGGTAATTTTCTGTGAAATTTTAAGTACCAAAAAAGTTTTCATTTTGCTTCGTAAATTCTAATATTAGCTTTAAATAATTGTGTTAAAACCTGCCTACATATAACTATTGCCCAAATTCCCCTAAACGTAATAAGATTAAAAAAAAAATAAATTTCCGAAAGTTTTGTAAAAAAAATTTTATTAGCCCTGGAGAAACCCCAAAGATTTTAGAATTTTTTTTAATTTAAAAATATATATATATATATATATATATATATATATATATATATATATATATATATATTAATATATATTATATTTAATATTATATATATATAATATATATATATATATATATATATATATATATATATATATTTTTTATATAATATAATATAATATAATATATATTATATTTAAATATATTATATATATATAATATATATATATATATATATATTTAAAAATTAAATTTAAAAAACCTTTTTAAATTTTGAAAAAAAAATTATTGTTTAAAAATTTAAAATTAAAGTTAAATAAATGTAAAACAATAAAATTATTTTGTTTTTTTAAAAACTCATTAAAAAACCTTTATTGGGTTTTAAAGGGGTTTTGGTTTTTTTGGACCAAAAAGAAAAATTTTTTACAATGGCGGCAAAAAAAAAAAATATTTTATTAATTAAAATAATTATTTTTTAAAATTATTAATAAAAAAAAATAAATTTTTAATTATTTTTTATATTTCTTAATTTTTTTTTAATTTTTTTCCTATTTTTATTTATTTAAAATTAAAAATAAGTAAAAATTAAAAATTTTAAAAGTTCCCCAAAAATTTTTTTTTTAAAATAAAAACAAGCAAAAAAAAGCTTTTTTTTTTTGGGTTTTTTAAAAAAAAAGAACTTTTTTTTTGGAAAAAAAAAGTTTTAAAAAAGTAAATAAAAAAAAGGCCAAAAAAAAAATTAAAAAAAATGGGGAAAAAATGTTACGGTTTCTCAAAAAACCTCTCTTGGTAAGAGTGGAAGGTATTTAGCGCCCATTCCGTTAATAAAGTAGTAGTGTTGGTCTAGTAATTATCTAATAAAAATAAATTGTTTCAGCAGTCATGAATTTTCGCATTAATTTATTTGATTGTCATAACAAAAGGTATTATGATAGCCAATAAATATTAAATAAGATGTATATCAAAAATAAATAAGTAAAGAATATTAAAAATATAGTGTCAAAGTAACGAAACTACGTATGTGTAAAAACCATATCACCTAAAATAAATATGATATCCTTATAATTGTTAACTCAATGTTTTACTATTTTTATGCACAATTCGTGCGGTTTAAAAATTTACAATTTTTTTTATGTTAATTTCTGCATAAATTTCTTTAACTTAATTCACAAAATAATGACCTATTTATGAACTACTGTTTCTGCCAAATTTGATTTAAGTGGCATATGTGGTTCGGATTCCACGTTAAACTGAAGGGCCCGTCTGGGTAACATTAT
The DNA here is from genome assembly GCA_019359885.1 of Listronotus oregonensis. Taxonomy (NCBI): domain Eukaryota; kingdom Metazoa; phylum Arthropoda; class Insecta; order Coleoptera; family Curculionidae; genus Listronotus; species Listronotus oregonensis. The sequence continues at coordinate 19,112 of JAHBCN010016000.1, forward strand.
TCAGATGTTAGAGATAGTTGTTATTGGACTAGCACACTTGTTAAACTAACTTAATACGGTTATAGCCAACCAATTTTTAAACAAAACTTAATTTAATTTTTTTATCTTTACCTATAACAATTTTTTTGTGCTAAAAATGGCACCAATTAAAAACAAGGTATATGATACATTTTTTTTTGTTTACCTGGTAAAATTGACGATATTGCAAATAAATTAAAATTAAAAAAATATGGGAACTGTCTACAAGGATACGGCAACGTCGATTTTGTCAAATTCTTTTTTGGGCTCTTATTACAAACCTGAAAAAAAATTAGTCGCAAACGTTTTGTTTTCGAGATATCCATTATCAAATTCTTAAAATTCAAGCTAACCTCATTTTACTAGATTTTCCCCTTCTTTTTGGACACAATCCTTGATTTTTACACTGAATTGGCCACACAATATTTTATAAACACTTTTAAAAACTTGTTTCTAAATTTATTTTATAACTATTTTCCATAAGATTGCGTTTTACTTTCAAACGCCGCGGTCATGTTTGCCGAAAAAAACCCTAGTGAAAGCATGGTTGCATCGTTTGAACGTGAAGCTTTGCAGTAAAATGGAAAAAAGGTGTAAAATAAATATAAAAACAAGTTTTTTAAAAAGTGTTTATAAAACATAGTGTGAAACTTTAGTTTTAAAATTAGAAATTAGAAGGTGGAATAGTGAGGTTTGTTTGATTTTTAAGTTTGAATATGGATATCTCGAAAACGAAACATTTTTGACAATTTTTGTTTTTAGATTCGTGATTGGCGCCCCGAAAAATGTCTGTATACCAACAATATTTGTTTAAAAAACGTCATTCTCGATTCCTTAAGCAAATCCGTTGCTTAAAGGTCACAACTGTTATAATCTTATGCAGGTGAAATATCTTCCAAACTAATTTTTATTACCCAAATTTAAATTGATTAATAGATTTAGCCTATTTGTTTTATCATTTCTATAAAGGAATAACAAAAACCGTTAAAATTTAAACTTTTATATATTGTTCTTATTATCTAAGGGATTGAATATATACTGCCAGGTTTCGTATTTACGTGTCAGGCTTAAGAAATATTTGTTTGCTTTTTATGACTTTTTTTTCATAAAAATTACATAAATAGGCTTTACTAGCAATAAAAAAATAATTATGAAAAGAATAATGGAAAAAATAATTACTTTTCATTTAAAAATTGTTTAAA
>JAHBCN010016001.1:0-20232 GCA_019359885.1 Listronotus oregonensis
TTTTTTTTTTCTTTTTTAGACAGACTATTTTGTTTTATAAAAATGATAACAATTTGCAGTATTATGCATTACTGTAACTGATACCAAAAAAGGGTAACCAACAAATAACTCGAAAATGGCCCCAATTCAACTTTAATTTCGATGCATACAGTGTGTTTTAAAAAGCCTAGTTTTTGAACAGAATCCATGACCCATTTTTAATTCATGGCTAAAATGATCGTAAAACCATCTTTTTTTATTATGTTGTCTTGGAAATAGCCCAAAATGTAAATAAAGCACAAAACGTAAAAAAAAACCTTAGATATGACAAGACGTCAAGAACAACGATTTGGAATCCAGAAGAAATAAAAATTACAAAACTCAAAAAACCAAACATTTAATAAAATAGGGATAATTAAACTACATACTGTCTTAGGTTATACCATAAAAGGTCAGATTTGGCCAGATATTCACAGGAGCATAGCTTGAGTGATTTTGAGAAACAAGTTATATTTTCTAAGCATTCAAAACCATGCAAAAAAATCTGGCTCAATTGCACAAATGAAATAAAGTGAAAAGCCAAATATTAATTAATCAACAATATAAAATACAGTCACTACTGAGGTAATACTGAACGACACGATTGAAAGAACCGTTAACTTACCGATTTTTTTAGCCAGTTACTTTTTGCCTTCTATCCGAAAGCAAGCTTTGATTTTTGAGATTTCAAATGGGGTTATTTATACATGAGTGGAATTGTCATCCAAAAGTTAAAACACAAAAACCATTAATTTAAATAAAAATTTATGTATTAAAAAAGAAAATACAGAGAAAACAGTGAAATTTGCAACTTGAACAAGAGGCATATTTTCATTGTTATCATCCACACCTTGAATATTGAATTCAGCATCAATGCCGTCTTTATGGAAGTGCAATAAACTTCTTTCAAAGCAAACAATAGCCATAAAGCAATAATAAAATTGGTAAATCCCCGAGATTTTATTATTTGAAATCGTAATAATGTACGAATTATTTCGAAAATTATTTTTCTAGTATGACATTTGTACTGTACAAAAGTATAAGAAATATAGATATAACGGTGTTTTGATGGTTAAAACGCATACTTATGTTTTCCCATATTTCCCAAATTTCCAATATTTTCGATACACGTTCGGAAATTTCCAATATTTTCATTTCCATGATAATATATCCATTTACAACACTTTCCAGTTATGTGAAACAAAACTTCTTTGTAGATTTTTGTTACCGATACCGTACTGTCTATCATAAAAAGCTTGTATTTTTGCTGATGTTTTAAAACTAGGTTATTAATGATTTGTTCCATTTCCGTGGCTGATGGATGTAACTTGTTTCTTTCTAAAATGTTGTTTCTTTTGTAAAGTTTTTTGGAATAGATTCTGTATGCTCTAGAATCCTTTGGTTTGTTTAGATTAGTTCTTGCTTTGGTTGAAACAGTGGCGCGGGTGGTTTTAACTTGATCTACATTTTTTGTGTTTTCTTAATCAGACCTGGGCATTGTTTGTATTATTGTATACCGTTTATTCAATTATTTAATATTTAACTATTATTGATTATAAGGTTTTAGAATATTATAGCGGCTGATATGTTTTTAAATTATTCATCAGTTCTATCTTTTTTATTTGTAACAATACATATTAAATAATTTTAAAAGTATTTAAATATATATATTTTTTTTATTTAAATACAATTAAATTATTATGTACTTACTTTCAAAAGAATTAAATCAGGGGGTAATCAGCTTTTTTACTTTTTGAAATCTCACCCGGCTAGACTTGTTAAGAATAAAAAGTGCTTTTCCTATTTTTTAATTACGTAGGTATATATGTATGTTATATATATATATATATATATATATATATATATATATATATATATATATATATATATATATATATATATATATATATATATATATATATATATATATATATATATATTTTTTATTTAAATACAATTAAATTATTATGTACTTACTTTCAAAAGAATTAAATCAGGGGGTAATCAGCTTTTTCACTTTTTGAAATCTCACCCGGCTAGACTTGTTAAGAATAAAAAAAGTGCTTTTTCCTATTTTTTTAATTACGTAGGTATATATGTATGTATATATATATATATATATATATATATATATATATATATATATATATATATATATATATATTTTATTTAAATACAATTAAATTATTATGTACTTACTTTCAAAAGAATTAAATCAGGGGGTAATCAGCTTTTTCACTTTTTGAAATCTCACCCGGCTAGACTTGTTAAGAATAAAAAAAGTGCTTTTTCCTATTTTTTTAATTACGTAGGTTTTTCAGAAAGTGTTTCATTGAATCATGAAAATTTTGTTTTTTTTCGAATATCTCAGCCGCAAAAAAGAACTTTTTAGTTTTGCTTGCGCCGCATAGGTCTTCAAAGCGCAGATAAAGCACAATCTTTTTTTAACAATTTTTGGCGGGAAATTCAATTTTTTTTTGGGCTTTAAAAAATTTTATTTTTTATCAAAGCCTTTTGATCCACGGTATGATGAAAAAAAATAAATGTGATGTATCTTTGATAGATCTAGCTTAATACATTTTTTCATAATTTTTGAAAGCGCAATAAGGGGTCAAAAAATTTAAATTCATTTTTTCTCGCTATTTTTCGATATTTTTTTAGAAAAAACTTACAACTTTATATATTTTTCATAAAAAAGAATTAAATAACTTTTCAATTAAAAAGTAAACCGAAAAAATAAAAAATCAAATATTACTAAAAAGTAGAGGCAAATTTAAAAAAATCGTGTTTACCAGTTCATCTTTAATCTTTTTAATCGCAAAGTAATTAAAAATCCTTTTTTAATAAAATAAAATAATAAAATAAAATTAAAAGAATTTAAAAAATAGAGATAAAAAACAGTTTGACCTTTTATCATCCCTTTAAAAAAATTAAAAAAAAATATGAAGCTATATATATAAATATATATATATATATATATATATATATATATATATATATATATATATATATATATATATATATATATATATATATATATATATATATAAATATATATATATATAATATATATATATATATATATATATATATATATATATATATATATATATATATATATATATATATATATATATATATATATATATATATATATATATATATATATATATATATATATATATATATATATATATATATATATATATATATATATATATATATATATATATATATATATGTATATATTATTACGACGTGGGTCAGTGAGCTTTGTTAAATAAATATTTAAATTTTTTAAAGAATAAAAAAAATTAAGTTTCCAACCAAAAATTTTTGAAATAAAATTGTGCCTCATCCGCGCTTAGAAGACTTTAAACTTGACGCAAGCAAAACTAAAAAACCTTTTAACGCGGTTTAGATATTAAAAAAAAAACTAAAAATCCTAATCATTTAATAAAGCAGTTTCCAAAGCACCTACGTAAATAAAAAAAAGGCTAAAGCACGTCTTTTTATTCTCAACAAGTCGAGCTGAGTGAGATTTTAAAAAGCAAAAGGGCCGATTTTCCCCTCATCTCCTCTTAGGCGACAAGGCCCTTTAATAAAATTTACGAAAAAAAAAACAAATAGAGGATTTGTTTTTAAAAGTTGTTTTTTTTCTGCAGGGCCCTCAAAAAAATTATTTTTATTAAAGTGTTTCTCTTGAGGCGAATAGCATAATATATACCATATATTAAGTGTGGGTCCTGTGTATCACTCTTTTTAAATAAAAAAAATGAAAATTTTGGAGTCGCCACTGAGTCGTAACCAGTTAATTCTGCTTACTACTAACCAAAACTAGCAGAACAAGAACTAACCAATACACCAATACACCCATTGCAAAATCTCACTAACTGTTTTTTATTTATTACAATAAAATAATAAATAAAGGAAACAGGAAATTTTTTGCAAAAATTTTTAGTGCGCTCAGACGCTTTAATATTCAACACGTGGTTTCCTGACACAGCAAAGAATGTCGACCCATTTATGAGCAAATCGTCGGAACATATGTTTGGTTGTGTCGTGGCATAGGAGGCAATGCCAATACGCCTACCAGGTACCTATTGCAGTTATAACCAAATTAAACACTTTACTACTGCTAATTAAATTCAATTTTAATATTTTTACCCCTACAATCTAAATTTGCTAACTCAATTTTATCTTGGAAACGATAAATAATAAATCATTTTTAAATATAGCATTCCTGTACAAACAGATAAAAACACCGATGTAAACCTCGATTTGTCTTTTCCAAAACGGCTTCATCAATTTTTCTTAATTATCCACGTATAGATTCAGAGTCTGTTCGGTCAGCAGAAATAAAAAGGCAATTTTTTATTGGTCGATAAGCGAAGCGTCAAAAAGAGATTTGTGGGTTTCGGTTTATGAAAAATTAGTAACTGGACTTTTTAGAGAATAGCGGCCATTAGGAGATGAAGTCATTAATTTAGATTATTACCGCAAGGGGTGAAATAATTTCTTTGTTTGTTCGGAGAAATCGTTTCTCGTGTAACATAATTTAATTAATTTACTATTTGATTTAACAAGCAATTTAAGGGTTTGTTCTTCGATAAGATATGTTGGTTTTACGTTCGTCGTTTTATTTTTCTAGAAATAGTAGTTTTTTTATGATCACATGTCAAATTTTATTTAGATCTGTCACTTACCCCTAATTAAAACAGTAAAAATATCGCAACGTAGAAGTACAAGTCCTGATGGCAATCCACGTAAAGGACGCACAAAAAGTGTATCAACATCAAAATTCGTAGCAAAATTAGTGTTTACGTTTTTAAAAGATCGTTGAATCGTCAAAGGAGATTTAGTTAAAGACCCGTGCATTTGAATAGGCAGTGTAAGGATTATTTTGCCTGAAGTTTTGGATTTTAGTAAGTTTATGTGTTAATGGATGCCGCATTTGCTAATAATGAAATAAAAATAGATTTCAATGAATCTTTATCAGCAACATTCGAAGTGTTATATAATGGGTTAAAAGTTGTGAATTACCCTATTAATTTAAATAAGATTTAAGTTTACCACCATGATTCTAAATCTAAACAAGGGATTTAGAAGTGGAATAAACCTAGTACTACGGCTCCGAAGCTAGTTAGAATCCAAAAACCGGTCAAGGGGGTGTTAGTTAAGATAAGAAAGAAATGTTATTCATAAATTACTAACCAGAACTAATAAAAGAATAAACTTAGATTAATATTGGAATTATTGCAACATCCACTCTTTTTACATCTACAAAAACGTATGCGAGGGAAACAAGTTTTATTAAACGAAGAGATAGTAGGAGCCTTGGGAACATAGTTCAACAATCTTCCAGATTTTCACAGAAAAGAGAAATTAGAAAATCATTGGAAAAACTGTATTGAAAGGTCAAATAATAAAACCCACTGAACACCCTGGTATGTCAAAAAAATCGGGTGGATATAGCTACTTTCCTAACAAGTGTAAAAAAGATTTTCCACAAGCATTAAAAACTATTTTTTTTCTACATAATGAAATTTAAAAAAATAGAAAATTTTATTCAGGTTATTTAAATAAAAATAATATTATATTTAGTAGTAAAATTAAAATTGCTTTGTAAGAAAAATTATTTTATTTGGTTAAATTAAATTTTATTACCACTGTAAGTTTTAATTATTAGTATTAAAATTAATAGCAGAGGTCACTTGATTTTTTGATGGCATCTAAGGGATCTGTATTATTGGTGCCGTTGATTTTCCGGTGTTCAAGATTTTCAGATGTCTTATCTGTGCTCAGTTTAGCTCTGTACTCATTTCTTTGACAGGTACTTGTTTTTGGCTGTGGGAAAGTGGGGAGGAAAGTACTTATCCTTTGCTGTGGGGAAATAAGAACGACATCGCCAGAAGTAACGTTTGTAGCTTAAAACCTAGCCAGCTTTATCTTTTTTGTTTTCAATGAACTCTTTCACCTACTTCTCAGCGACTGTTGTTGACAGTCAGCCACCGTGACGTTTGAGATATGTGATACCTACCCAGTATCTGCAAGCGTAATTGTAGAAGATCCTCTATAGCAGTATCCTGTATAGTGATTAGAATTTGGCAGTTTCAAGAAAGCTGCAACATCGGAGGGCATCTTTCCAGGTTTATTAATTTTGTTAATTGTCAAAATAGCATTGTTTATTTTGACAATTAACAAAAAATCTGTTATGCGGAGTATTTTTTAGTTTTAAAGCAATGTACTTTCAAGTGATATTTAAGTTTTTCTTAACAGTGATTGCAAAAGTTCTGCTGCTGTGTGTTTTGTTGTTTGGTATTTTAATTTAAATCAGAATTTTTTCAATGACTATGGTTTTAATTGATAAATTGTCAATTTCTTTCTTCTGCATGCACCAGCTATACCAATAATTGTGGTCACCTCTATTAAAAGATAATTCTCATCAGAAACTGCAGTTTTTTTTAACTTGATCTGAACTTAAAATTTTGCAAAAATGCAATTGGTTTAAAAAATTTGCCCAATCAACTCTTATCATTAGCTTAAGCATTGTTTTAATCATAGAATACTTTGACCATAAAGTAGGTGGTGCGCATGATGTCGAAAGCAAAGTATACTAAAAGAACCTCTTTTTTAATTTATGTTACCCATTGGTAGGCATTATTTATAAAAGTTCTCGTACTCTTTGTCATACTTTTTCTTTAATTTTTGGGAAGCACGTCCGTCTGGACACTTTCAGCTTTATTTAAGATTTCTTCTGGAACATTTTCCATTATTTCTAGGTCGTCTGCATTGAGATCCATGCTAACTTCTAGATATTTTTTGATGAAAAAATTCATGAAATCAAAAGAAAACAAAGACGTCACTTTGACAATAAACAAGCAATTGTCATCCTTGTCAACCAAGTATTTTAAAACCTAGTTAGTATAGCCAGTATACCATTAATAACACAGGCCCACAAAAAAAGTGGTGTGTGCTGCGTGTCGAACTGAGATTTCCTGACGTATTTTTTTCCGCTTAACGCGAATCTAAAGTCAAAATTGGGGCCAAATAGCAAAAAAATTAAAACAAACATTATTTCAGATATTAACAATTTTTTAAAATTTAAAACGTTAATATTTTAAAAACTATGAAAGATTTACGAAACTTTATTTAACATAAAACATGTGTTTTTACAATTTTTTTAATTTAAGTTATATAATCTTTTTGTCTAAATGCAATATTTTTCGAGTTATAATCAAAAAACCGAATTTTTTAGATTTTTTCAAAAATTTTTTTTTATTTTTTTTTTTTTTGCAAATTTTAAGTGATTTGGAATTCAAATAAATAAAATAAATTATTTATAATAAAAAAACAAAAATCACAATAATAAAAATGATTTTTTTTTCCTATTTTAGACTGAATTTGACAAAATTACACTTTCGCTTATATCTCCTTTATCATTTATCTTATCAAACATACTTATAAAACTTTTTATATAAACAATTGAAAAGCTTTATTTTTTGTTAAATAATTTTTTTGTATCTCTTATAGTTTATATCAGGGGTCTGCAAGTAGTTTAAGGTGGGGCCCGGATACTGTGGCAAAATTTTAACGAGTTCCAAAAAAAACAACTGATAATAATTTTAAATATTATTTTAATTATATTAATTTATACTTGGTATACAATACATTACAATATTTGGCGGTCAGACTGTTGCTGACCGTTGATTTATACAGTCGTAGTCCAAACATTCCATGGTAGCAGGTTTTTGCCGGTAATGTACCCTATTGGTTTTTTGGGTTTTTCTCGATTTTTTGCTATTTAACCCCCAATCAAAATTGGGGGTTAAATAGCAAAAAAAAACTCTAGATTCATACTTAGCGGAAAAAGATACGCCAGAAAATCTTAGTCCGACACCCAGCACACAGCACTTTTTTTTGTGGTCCAGTGTAATACAATTTAATGATTTTTGACATTTAGGTGCGAAAAATATTTTCCACACTAAATTTTGCGCATTAAAAATAGTGTTGAAAGTTACATTTTCCGCACGCTTGTAGAAAAAATATTTTTAAGGTTTATTTAAAATAACTTGTCCCCTTTGTTTATTGTCTTGAATAAAAACTAAAGCTGGGGACGTTTCATACCTCCAGTTAATTATGAAAAAATAAAGCGACAAAAGAGAAAATTTGGTACTTTTTTAAAATTAATGTTTTCGTCAAATTTTATTCACAAAGTTTTAGTAAAGTAGGTAAGTCTTTTGATTTAACGAGTTTTTAATAAAAAACTTTTTTTTTTGTTTATTAACATTTTTTAACTTTTAAAAACATTTTATAATCATTTACTTGCAGCCCCAACTAATTAAAAGAGATGTTATCAGAAGATAAAAATATTCAATCAATACTTTTTAATTTCCCGTTTTAAATAATAAAAAGCGTCATCAATTTTTCTAAAAGTTTACAGCCCATTAAACATTCTGTTTTTATCTTTTGGGCTTTCGTTCAAATTAAATTAGGGCTAATGAAGCCCCAGGCGATATGCTACTGGCGTTTTAAAAGTGTTTTTTTCGCGCTTATCTAAAACACGACAAAAAACAAGATTGATGTGGATTTTTTTAGAAAATAACAGCTCTGTTTTATAATTAAAGATAAGAAAAGCTGACTAAAATGACTTTTATGGGCCAAATTTAAATTTGCACTTTAAATTTATTTAGTTTAAATGCTTGTCTAGGTAGTGATAAAAGGTTTTTGGATTTTCTACGCTTCCCATCAGAGGTGGCTCGTGGTTTCTTTAACAGAAAGGGTTAAACATACGAAAACAGATTAAAATTGGGATTGTAAGAAAGGGTTTTTTAATAAGTGCGTCAGAACTTTTAAATGCCTTAGCAACGACAATGCTTGACATGTGAAGTTCAAACGTAGTTGTGCCTAGCAATAGTGGGCAATAAATAATGAAGAAGTAGAGACTGTCTCGAAGTATATCGCTATGGCTTTTGACGGACAATACCCCAATAAACCTTTAACGATTTTATTACCTATTGTTATTGGGTAAACCCATTATTTCATAATGGCAGGGGTGGGCCAGGTATTTCTAAGGTATATAAATATTTTGGCTAATATTTTAGTGGCAGTGTTGAATAACTGTTTTTACTGTGCGTTTCAAAAAAGTTGTTTTACGAGAATATAACTATGTCGCGTCAAAATCATTTGTCATTAGATGCAAAACAGGTTGTAAAAAATGTGTATGTGTATAAAACTTTAATCAGTAGAGGACTAATTAAACAAGAAGCTTTAAAAGAAACCTGTCTACTAACAAAAACTCCAATATCATCGATAAGGGATATTATTATTAGTGAAGAATTGAACAAAAGAAAAAAACGTAGTGATTTTCAATCTCACCGTATAGTCAATACTGATCAGGACCTAATAAGAAATTAAAAATATTGTCTTTATGAAAGCGGAGTTCTTCCTACCCTGGATATACTGAAAAAGAAGCTAGACGAAGACGATATCAATATAAATATTAGCCATGCCACCCTCCATACAGTTGTAAAATGGGATTTAAACGCCGCAAAATAGTCAAAAGACAAGTAGTAATGGAATCGCACAGATTACGCACTTGGAGATTTAATTACCTTCAAGATTATAAAAAATATAGGTTAGAAAACAGATCCATAATTTACCTTGATAAAACATGGTTCGATACACGCGACACAGTATCCCAAGGATGGGTTGATTCTAGTCAGAACAGTCAGACGAAAGCACCTTCAAATAAAGGAAAACGCATTACCATATACACGCTGGTTCAGAAGACGGATTTGTCCCAAACTGCTTGCTGTTGTCTGCAAAGAATATTAAGGATTCTAGCTTAAATTTTCATGAGGATACAAGTGCAGAACTTTTTAAAAACTGGTTTTAAAATTATCTTTAAAAAATATTCCAAACAACAGTGTTATTGTCATGGATAACGCAAGCTACCACACGTCTGCTACACAAAGCACCAGCTTCATCAAGTTTAAAAACTAAAATCCAGGAATATTTGTTAAAAAATGTTATTTATTTTGAATTTAGTTACAAAAAGCGCAACTTTTTTAAGTCCATAATTTATATGCAATTACACCTACTTTAAGTCCCAGTGTTCCAGTTGAGAGCTGGAAAAAATTGGAAAAATTTAGTACAGCACATTATAAAAATTGAGGACTCTTACATTTCTATACAAAACTACATAAATCTTATTGTAATTAATTTCAATGATGACTCTAATAGTGAAACAGAATTAGATTTAAATATTTAAATAAAAAATGTAATTATGTATGGATAATATAGTTATATATTTATTAAAACTTTGCATATATTTAATTTCTTAATAAAATTTTAAGATTATACCTACCTAAATAAACAATAAATTATAAATCTTTATATTATCAGAGTCCGTCCCTAATGCTCTGTCCTTTAATACCTACTGATCCGCAGTTTTATTGTTGTCGGCAGATATAATCCATAAATGAAGGCAAAAGCTAATACGGTATACTTTGAGACAAACTATACACAATTTAACAGCAGCTAGAAATTATTCGTATTTACCACCAAAAAGAGTGTTCAGTTTGCCAGATATTTCAAGCGTTGCTAGAAAAAGTGACTGCAAAAATCGCTCAAAAACTGCCTGTTTTTTTACAATTCACAGACAGGTGAGGATAAGACATACAAGTACATATTTTATACCAAATTACTTGTCGAAAAAAATTATAATGAGCATTGTTTTTCGTTTTTTAAATTTACAAAAATCACCCCTATTTAGGGATTGGAAAGTTGCCAAATGTAAAGAATTGCGAAAATAGTAGTGGCTTTAAAAGTTATTCTCACTGTGATTGTTCCGAATGGACCTTGGAAAAATGAAATAATACATCTCCATTCCTGAGAAGGTTGTAAACCAACCTTCATGGACTATAAGGGGTTCAATCATACCCTAAAATATATATAAAATCATATCCAACTTTAAAAATCACAAAAAAGAAATTTTTCTAGACATGTCAATAAGAAATAAATGTATATGATAATCAACCACCCTTAATTGAAAAAATTGAATTGGGTACTAGCTTTTTTAAAAAAAGTCTTAGTGTTTTGATTTTTTTTAATCCAAGTTTATAAAACAGGAGTACCTAGATCTTTTAAGTTTACTTTTAACCAAAACCACCTCTGTAACGGGGTATATTCATCCCTCAAAATGTAAAAAATCATATGCAACTTAAAAACGTAAAAAAAGTATTTAGATGTTTTAGGATACCCCAAATATGATATTAATTAACATAAAACCACCGTTAAGAGTAAGTTTTAATAATAAACCACCTCTAAAATGAAGAGTAAAGACACCCTCTTTATCGGTAAATTTAAATAAAATGTTAGCTTATTCAAAAAAGTTTTTGCTTCGTATTTTTCAATCCAAGTATATAAAACAGCCATTCTTAGATTTTTCAAGTTTACTTTTAACCAAACCACCCCTATAGGGGGGTACATTTATCCCCTTAAATGTAGAAAATTATACACAAATTTTAAAATTGTCAAAAAAATATTTATATGTCTTATGATATCTCAAATATAATATGAACATAACTAACTGTATAACTACGTAAAGTAGTTATACATTTATTTCCTATTAGACATGTATTAAAACATATGAATATATTTTTCCGATTTCCAAAGTTGCATATGATTTTATATATTTTAGGAGATGAATTTACCCCCTTGCAGGGAAAGCTTTGGTCAGAAATGAACACAAAAAATCTAAGAAGGCTTTTTTTATACACTTTGTATAAAAAATATAAGGCCAATACGCTTTTGCAAAGCTAACATTTTATTTAATTTTCCTCAGGCTTTCCTAGGCTGGCTTTTGATCGAAACTCACTATGAACGTTGGTTTTATGTTAATATCATATTTGGGATATCCTAAAACATCTAAATATTTTTTTACAATTTTAAGTTTCATATGATTTTCTACATTTTAGGGGATAAATATACACCCTTGCAGGGGTGGTTTTGGGTAAGGTGAACTTGAAAAATCTAGGAACACCTGCTTGATATACTTGGATCAAAAAAATACGAAGCTACGACAATCCGAAACTGTCAATTTTACGTTGCTCTCAAGAAGTAAACCTTTCTCTGACGATCACTGGGATGGACCTTTCGTTTTTCAAGATGTCGATGGAAATCGTGTTACTGTTACTGGTAATAAAATATTTTTGGCTGGAACTGACAAAAATGATCAAAAACAATGTAGTTTTTTACCTTTGGACAGTCCACAAAGGCTTGTTTAAAGGTCTAGTACTAGGTACTCTCGGTGCTGTCTTTTTGAATGTTTAACTTATTTTCCCCCAATTTTTACCAAATACCAATACACGGAAATATAAGCATTCTCAAAATAACCGTATACAAAATTTGTTGATTTTCGAAACATTTGTTTGCCATTTTAAATAACACTAGACCCCATTTTAGGTCGACCATCCTGAATTTTTAGAATCTGACCTTAGATTTACTATCAGTGACTCAAAAAAATCACCTAATCCGTTTTTTAAGGTTGGAATAAAATACACGTGCTACTTTAATTCTGATCATGGATTTGCATTTAGCAGATTCTTTTACATAAAAATGTTAAGATGAAAGTAAAAAGAAAAAAACAGTTTTTTCTACTTAAATTTTATAAATGTTTACTATATTTTATCAGTTTTTTAAGGTTAGGAAAACATGGCGACGTGATGGTGGATCAGAAAGCAAAATTACTACGGAAAACATATGTCTCATAAAAAGTATACCTTACTTTTTTGAGTATCTGTGTAATTAAAGAAACATATTGGGTACCCTATTATCCATATTTTTTATAAGATGCTCCGTTGTTTTACTAGGTTCCTACTTAGTTCTCCAGAATAACACAGGAAGGCATATGTCGTTAGGAACAAATTTCATTTTTTTTTAAATAACAGCCTAAGAATAAAAAAAAAAACAAAAAATCATGGCGATAAATAACCGAGCTGACCTAGAAATAGAAGAGCGGCTCTGTGTTGTAGGACGTCTCTTAGTATTTATTACCTTAAGTACACAATGCTTATATCTGACAAACGAATGCTGATTTTAAATAATTCATTTTCTATAAAAGTTATAAAAATATGAAACTAAGGTTAAAAAACCTTTTTAACATTTGTGAAGCAATTTATTACCGACCATCGTTTTAAGATAAAAAAACTCCGGTCTAGACTTAATTCAATAAATCGATAATAAAAAAATTCCTCTATCTCTAATTCCCCAAAGTCATAAATTATTAAAGTCATCTATTCATTTAAGCTAATTATTCAACAAGATAAATACTCTTTTCAGTGCGAATTTAGTTCATTAGAGTTAAGTAATTAATTACCTCAAAAAGAAAAGAAAATTGGCTAGACAAAGTCAGTAAGCTTTATATTGCAGCTTCAAATTAATTGCAATAAGTTTTATTTAAATTACACGCCTGAGAAGTTTCTAAAAAATAGGACCACTAAGGTCCTGGTCCTGGGATATAGCAAACCGAGCCTGTTTAGTGCTATTGACGCCTATGAACTTGCAGATCCCCAAAAAAATCAAAAAACTCAAAAAAAAGATAAACCTAAAAGAAAAAAATAAAGAAATTAAAACAAACTTTTTAAAGATTTTTGGTATAAAAAGTTGGGAAATTCTGATAGCTTTTTAATATTAGGGACGTTTTGTCATAAATGCCATATTAGTTTTCTTGACTGGTATATTTAAAATTTTTGAAAAGACAAAAAAGATTGGTGTGTTGTTTGATTTTGAGTTTACCCAAAGTTACTTTAGCATCAAGCATATGTTACCATGTATTTTTTAAATTAACAGATATTGATGCCACACATTTATCTTTATTTATTAAAATAAAAGTACTTTCTTTAATTTTACATTTTTTGTACAAGTTTCCTTTGCTAAAATACTAAAAACATTTCAGTTTATTATGTGGTTGTTACCAAATGTGTGTTGACATGTTAATTTGTGAAATTTTTTAGAGGGACCAGGACCGAAGTGGTCCCATTTTTTAGAATCTTTCCAAGCGAGTAATCCAACGAAAACCTATTGAAACATGAATCCGCCACAAAACTATAGAACATATAAAAAATGCAATAGTATCATTTAATTTATTACAAAAATATAAGCACAGCATTACCAGTTTTGTCCTTTTCTTACATTTTCTAGGTCCCCTTTAATGAAAATAGAATTAATTCTAAAACCTTTGAAATAACCTCAAAATGTATATTAAGTTTTTTGTAATAAACTCTGGTAATTCTACAAAATTACCTGTAGGTCGAGTTAGTGACGTCATTGTGGGGTTATCTTGAAGTTATTCTTACTCGCAAGTAAAACCGGGTTTTATTCTTAGGTATATCATCCTATTGGTAACATAAACTTGGTAGTTTGCTTAATGATAGTGATTATTGATTTTAAGGATTTTTTGGAGATGCTTTAAAGGGACAAAAAAAAGGTTTTTATAGAAATTATGGAGCAACTAAGCAAAGTTTTTCATATTAAGACCAAAAATACCGTATTTATAGCGCTTGTGAATTTCCTTCCAGATTTCATATTTTTAAAAAAATATTGCAAACGGTTGTAATACAAATTAGATGCCCTTTCTGCCCAAAAACAATTAAAATTGCCCCCACCCAAAAATTTAAATAGTGAATACTGACTGAACGCTGATCATTTATTGAAGGTTTTACAGAATGACTGGGTTATTTCCCTAGTTGAAAAAAAAACCCAAAAAAGCAAAAATAACCATCTTGAAAAAAAAATTTTTTTAAAAAAAAAAAAAAATTTTTTAAAAAAAAAAAAAAAAACCGGGGGTTTTTTTTGGGGGCCGGCCAAGGGACCTTTCCCGGGTTTTAAAAGGGGGGGGCCCCAAAAAAAGGTTTTTTTAAAAAACCCCCCCAAAAAAAAAAAAAAGGGGGGGTTTTTTAAAAAAAAAAATTAAAAAATTTAAAAAATTTTTTTTTTTTTTGGAAAAAAATTTTTTTTTAAAATTTAAAAAAAATTTTTTTTTTTTTTTTTTTTTTTTTTTTTTTTTTTTTTTTTTTAAAAAAAAATTTTTTTTTTTTTTAATTTTTCCTTTTAAAAAACCCTTTTTTTTTTAAAAAAAAAAAAACCCCTTTTTTAAAAATTTTAAAAATTTTTTTTTTTTTTTTTGGGGAAAAAAAACCAAATTAAAACCTTTAAAAAAAAAAAGGGGGAAAAGGGGGAAAAAAAAAGGGGAAAAAAATTTTTTTAAAAAAAATTTTTTTTTTTAAATTTTTTTTTTGTGTTTTTTTTTTAAAAAGGGGGGAAAAAAAAAAAAATTTTTTTAAAAAATTAAATTTTTTTTTTAAAACAAAAAAGGGGTTTTTTTTAAAAAAATTTTTTAAAAAAAGGGCCCTCAAAAAAAAAAAACCAAATTTTTAAAAATTTTTTTTTAAAAAAAAAAAAAAAAGGGTTTTTTTTTTTTAAAAAAAAAAAAAAAACAAACCCTTTTAAAAAAAAACCTTTTTTTAAAAATTTTTTTTAAAAATTTTAAAAATTTTTTCCCCCAAAAATTTTTTTTTAAAATTTTTTTTTTTTTTTTTTTTATTTTTTAAATTAAAAAATTTTTTTTTTTAAAAAAAATAATTTTTAAAAAAAAAAAAAAAATTTTAAAAAAATTTTTTTTAAAATTTTTTTTTTTTTTAAAATTTAAAAATAAAAAAAAAAAAAAAAAAAATAGGAAATTAAATTTTTTTTTCATTTAAAAAATTTTAAAAAAGGGGGGGTTTTTTTAAAATTTAAAAAAAAACCCCCCCCCAAAAAATTTTTTTTTTTTTAAAAAAAAATTTCCAAAAAAAAAAAAAAAATTTTTTTTTTTTAAAAATTTTTTAAATTTTAAGCCAAAAAAAAATTTTTTTTTCCTTTTTTTTGGGGCCCAAAAAAAAATTTTAAAAAAAAATTTTTTTTTTTTAAAAAGGGGAAATTTTAAAAAATTTTTTTTTTTTTTTAAAAAAAAAATTTTGGGGTTTTTTCCCCCCCCCAAAAAAAATTTTAAAAAAAAACCCCAAAAAAATTTTTTTTTTAAAAAATTTTTTTTTAAAAAAAGGGTTTTTAAAAAAAAAAACCCAAAAAATTTTAAAAAAAAAAAAGGGGGGGGGGGGATTTTTTAAATTTTTGTTTAAAATTTTTTAAAATTTTTTTTAAAAAAATTTAAAATTTTTTTTAAAAAATTTTTTGGTTTTTTAAAAAAAAAAAAATTTAATTTTTTTTTTTTAAATTTTAAAAAAAAAAAAAAAAAAAAAAAACCTTTTTTTTTAAAAAAAAAAAAAGGGGGAAAAAAAAATCCCCTTTTTAATTTTACCCCCAAAAAAGGGGAAAAATTTTAAAATTTTTTTTTAATTAAAAAAATTTAAATTTTTTAAAAAAAAAAAACCTTTAATTTTGGCCCTTTTTTTTTTAAAAAAAAATTTAAAACCAAATTTTAAAAATTTTTTCCTTTTTTTTAAAAAATTTTTTTTAAAAAAAATTTTTTTCCCCCCCAAAAAAAAAAATTTTTTTTTAAAAAAAAAATTTTTTAAAAAAAATTTTAAAAATTTTTTTTTAATTTTGGATTTTAAAAAAACCCAAAATTTAAAATTTTTTTTTTTTAAATTTTTTTAAAAATAAACCCCTTTTTTTTTTTAAAAAAATTTTTTTGGGGAAAATTTTTTTTAAAAAAAAAAAACCCCTTTTTTTTTCCCCCCCAAAAAAGGGAGACCAAAAAATTTTAAAAATTTTTTTTTTTTTTTTTTTCCCCCCCCCAAAAAAAAAAAAAAAAAATTTTTTTTTTTTTTTTTTTAAAAAAAATTTTTTTTTTTTTTTTAAAAATTTAAAAATTTTGGGTTTTTTTCAAGGGGGTTTTTAAATTTTAAATTTTAAAAAACCCCCCCCAAAAAAAACCCCTTTTTAAAAAAAAATTTTAAAAAAAAATTTTTTTTTTTTTTTTCCCCAAAAAAATTACCCAAATTTGGGGTTTTTTTTTAATTTTTTGGGGGGCCCCAAAAAAAAAAGGGGAAAAAAAAAATTTTTAAAAAAAATTAAAAATTTTTTAAAAAAAAAATTTTTAAAAATTAAAAAAAAAAATTTTTTTTTTTTTTAAAATTTAAAAAAAACCCCTTTAAAAATTTTAAAAAAAAATTTTTAAAAATTTTTAAAATTTTTTTTTTAAAAAAATTTTTTTTTTTTTGAAAGGGGTTTTAAACCCGGAAAAAAAAAAAAAAAAAAAAAAAATTTTAAAAAAAATTTTTTTTTTAAAAAAAAAACCCAAAAGGGGGGTTTTTTTTTAAAAATTTTTTTTTTTTTTTAAAAAAATTTTTTTTAAAAATTTTTTAAAATTTTTTTTAAATTTTTAAAAATTTTTTAAAAAACCTTTAATTCACATTCTGGGTTTTTGGATGTTCAACGTAGTTTTCTCCACTTTTGGGAACTTTGTACAAGTACCGAACCATGTAAATATTGCATTTCACAGAATTACCACAGATCTCAATAACACTAAAATCTTGGTCTTTCATTGTCTTTATTTTCCCATAGTTACACAACGTTTCGGTTAGTAATGTATCTACAACTGTTTTCAACTTCGGTTATCACTTAAAAACGGTTGGACATACATTACCAACCAAAAGTTTTGTATTAATTAACAAATAAAGACAATGGAAGTTTAAGATTTCAGTGTTATTGAAACCATAACATTGTCTAACACTTTCAAGAAAACACCACCACAAATTACCACAAATACAGATGCGAAAGCGCGCTAATAAAAGTGATGCGATTTCGCTGACCTTGTAAATAGGGTAAAGATTTACCGCACCAATGCGAGTCTACGCTTTACTTTGATGTCCGGTTTAGATGTTCTGCGCCATTGCATTACGAAGTATAGGAAAATGGAGAAATAAAATAAGAATAAATAATAATGTTATAAAACTATATATTTATTTAATAAAAATCCATATTTTATCACAAATGGGACAGAATTTTTATTTTTTTATTTGTTTTATCTGCTTTCTTTGAACTACATAAATCTCGGTTAACAAATTTTACGGTGTAAAATATTTTTAGTCTTATAATTTTTTAAATTTTATTATATACTCTAGTTTTACTAGTACTACAGTTTTAATTTTTTCAAGGAACGTACGTGAAATTCCTTCCTTCGTACAAAGTTCGTCAAATAACGTAAAAATATATTTTCTAATTTATAAATAAAGTGGACAAACCTCTCATTTGGCGATTTTAAATTGCCATAGATAGACTTTCATTATAATACGCTTTAAACTGCAAAAATAATTTGGTGTTGTCTACAATATCGGACAGTTTTGCAAATTGTAAACAAATAGCCCAATGATGAATTTTAAGAGCCTTATTAATTAAGTAGTCACAGACATAGGTAAATGCATTTTGCGTTTGCAAGTTTTCGTTTCTGTAATCATAATTGGGCAGAGTTATTAATTTTATTTGCTGGGGTAATAGTTTTCTGGAAAATAGTACTTTTTGAGCTTTTTAAGCAGATTTGAGCCAAATTTCTGATCTGGAAGTAAACACAACAAAAAACATTTTGGGTCTATTGACAATAAACTTAAAAGCAATTCAGCACTAGGAAACTTACTTTAGAAATATCAAAAATTTGATTTGTCGAAAACATTTTATATTTTTAACTAAACCTCTGTATTCTGGTACTTATATTTTACTGTATTTGTACGAAAATTCAGCTCAGAAATTCTAACCGTTTGTAAGTAAAAAGGCTATGATAAACCGGCATCGACTCCATTTTATAAAATGTGACCCGTTTATCAAATTTGTAGAAGATGTCAATTTTTAATTATAGGAAACAGTATTATCAAATACATACCTTACTTCATCCTTTGGAAATCTAAATAGCGATGTTTTCCCACCACTTTTTTTCAGAGCAGTGCAAAAAACACATTTAAATCTAGGCATTTTCAAAATACACAAGTGCAAACAATAATAATCACAAAATACTGAATGAATCGAAATAGTTTTTAATATGCCGATAGACTAAAGAACATAAAAGCGCGCACTAAACTCGAAAATTGTTCAGGAAACACGAAAGTAACTAAGAGCAGCCATACACTGGACTGCGTACTAGACCGAGAGGTGGCCTGCATCCAGCGAGGAGGCGTGTCGATAAAATCGTTCGGTTGCCGTCGCTTTCGTTACCTTTCGCATCTGCTATTTGTGGTAATTTGTGACACCACCACAGATGTTAAATACTCAAGTAACTACTACCTTTAAGAAATATTCTTCTTTGACCGGGAATCGAACCCGGGGGCCCTGGGTTGCCCGCCTGACAAAAGGAGACATAGTCAATGTCTGTATCGAAGTATGGATGGTAAAGGAAAGAAGAAATAACTCATATGGGAGACGAATTTAAAAAGTGTCCAGCCGTATGCAGTAAATAGGTGGCGCTAGTATAGACAAACGGTATGGTATGAAAATAGCAGTTGTTGACTATTTTATATTTTCTCTCCTATTCTAACTACTTTTTAAGCTTTTTTTTTAAATTTACCCTATTGCTACTTTAGCGGCACCCTAATTTACCGTATTTTGGAGGACAGTTATTTATCTTTAAGATAGTTTTCCTTTCCTCTACCCTCCATATACCAAAGGTACTACTTACTACTACTACTACACCCAGAGTACAACCAGAAGGTAATTAATTTGTTAGTTTTAAGTTATTAGTGTCCTAGTTTGTCTTTTATTTTTATTGTTTTGAAATAATTTAAAAGTTATTTTGCAATAAATTTTGCACCAATTTGTACTACGTGTGTTGGTATTTTTTTAAATCCTCTAAATATAATTTTCTTTTGTATTTTAATATACAAATCCCAATTTTGCTTTTTGCAAAGCTTCGGCAAATAAATGTTTATGATTTTAAGCTTAAAGCAAAATATATTTTTTAAAGAACTTCGTTATTGCGTTAAGTCTAGACAAGTGTTTATATCTCAAAATAAAAGCCTGAATAGTATTTTTATGATGAGATAAAAATTTAAAAAGATAAAATATAAAATATAGAATATAAAATACCTTCTTTATAAATATATAATCTATATTTTTTCTATATAAATATGTATTTATTAGTTTAAAATAATTGGAGCATATTATATCGATGGCCAAAATACATAAAATTCAAGATCAAAATAATCTAGGTTGAAAAAACTTTTT
>JAHBCN010016002.1:0-20271 GCA_019359885.1 Listronotus oregonensis
TTTTTTTAAATGTAGAAATATACAGAATGTTACAAAAATACACGGTCAAATTCGGAGGTAATTCCTCATTAAAATATATAAAAAGATTTCTATAAATGTGGATTGCATTTGCGGATCTAGGATACAGAGTTTAAAAATTAAAAAAAAAATGTGTTTTTTTTGTAATTTGTAATTGAAATTTTGGAATTAAAAATAATTGTAAAAAATGTACGCCCCTTTTCGAAATTTTTTTTTTTTTTATTTAGATTAAACAACAAAAATCAATTTATGTCTATATTTTTACTATTTTGCTTGTTTTGAAAAAAAAAAAAAAACCCAAATTTAAAATTCTTTGGATCCCATTAATAGTTAACTCTAGTTGCAAATTTAAATTTATTTTTTTTAAGTTTTTAAAAATTGGTTTAATTTATTTTCTCGAAAACGAACCAAAACGGAAAAAATATTAAGAAACACAAAACTTTATTTTTAGTTGCGTAATCTTAAAAAAATATAGAAAAATGCATAAAAGTCTGTCCGTATTTTTTTTTTACAATTTTTTCGTTTGGTGTTTTCAAGATGCCATTAAATTAATAATTTTAATATAACAAGACCTAAATTAGGTCCTTATTAGGAGAAATAACACTGAAAAATTTCAAGAAAATCGGCTATAATTTTGTAAAAAAGTTTAACACCCTGTTTCTTAAAAACTATGCATTGTCGGATCCATATTTATAAAAATTCTTTTTTATATTTTTCAATGTGGAATTACCTCCTGACCGTGCATTTTTCGAACGTCCTGTACAAATAATTTTATTTACGATTATATTATAAACAGTTTATTGGCCCTTTTTATGAATTACACACTAAACAAAATAGGTCTTTATTTTATATTTTTTTATTATATCCAGTGCCGAGCAGCAAGACAACGGGCCTGGTTCGAAGCTCTATCTGCGGGCCCTCCTAGTGGGTTATAGCTAAAAATTTTTGGGGGCCCGGGGGAGGGGGGGCCATAATTTAAATTTTGGGCCCACGATTAAAATTTTAAAGGCCCTAATATACATACATAGGTATTTTTAGGCTTCAAAAATTATTTTTATTGTTTATCTTATATTTGTTTCATACCTACTATACTCACTATACCACCAAAATGTTCAAAATTACTTAAGTTCGCACTTAAAACCAAAAGGTTTTCATACCTTAAAAAAATGGAATAAAAAACAACAACATAATTTTATTAAAAACATGCCAACACAAAGACAAAACACAACAAACAAAATAGAGGGATACGAATTTAGAATGAATAGTACCTAAATAAATATACATACTGTACATTAAAAAGCTTCTTTTCTATATTTTGCAGTAGCAAAAGTTTTAATAATTTTCTGTAAATCTATGGAGCGAGCAATATTATTTTCAATAGACAGCATTGCCAAAGAAGATAATGGATTTTGATTCATCGAATTTCTTAGATAAGTTTTTATTAATTTTAATTTTGAGAACGATCGTTCTGCCGATGCGACAGTTACAGGAATTGTGAGATATAAAAAACATAAAGTTATAATTTCAGTAAAGCTACTACTCGATGAGTAATTGTCAACTATGTTCGAAAAGCTAATAATTGATTAGAAAGTATGTCTGATATGTCACCCTCATATATGCTACAAATATTTTCTGCCATTGGTAGTTATTGAATTTAAAATATTGTTTTAAAGTTTACTTGATTTTTGAATATCTTGTTGCTCATTTTGTAAAAGTTTGGATACCGTATCTATACTGCTTAAAATTTTAGATTCTAAAATAATTAAAAATACTGTTTCAAAGCTTTCTAACGTACTTTTAAATACTTTAGAATCGTCGATTTCAGATTTATTATTCGATGTTAAAATTATTTTTGATAAAGCCTTAAGGACATCGAGGTACCTAAATCGTAGGGCTTTGATTGCATCGTTACGTGAAGACCAACGGGTTGTTGACAGTTTTTTAAGTTTAATATTTGACTCGCTCGTAAATGATTGGAGTAACGCCCATCTTTTAATACTGTGTGCAAAAAAAAACATACAAGCTTTGCACAAAATCAAAAAAATGTCTTATTTTTTCTACATTACTTACAGAATCATTTAAAACTAAATTAAAATTATGGGCAGTACAATATACGAAAGGAGCATTTTTTTTCTGACGATAAATTAAAAAAAAAACCTTTTGTTAGTTGGCTACGCGGGCCCTCGATAGCCGCGGGCCTGGGTTCCACCGAGCCCACGGAACCATTGTAGCTACGGCGCTGATTATATCCAAAACTAAGCTAGGAATAATATTTTTACATCTTTATTAGTTACATACACAACAATACACTAAAATAATTATACATACCTAATCATTGTTTTAAATAGTAATTATTGATATTTATAACGGAATTAGAATTTTTTAATATGGTTATATCTACATTTTCATTATATTTTTTGATTGCAATATTATTGATGTCATTTGTTAAAAAACAATAATGTACTAGGGCTCGCGCTCAAATGGTTTTTAGCAGTAGCAATCTTGGTCAGCTCACAATCTTCAACATACCCTTGTGCTACCGTAGGACCGCAATCCTCCGTGCCTTATAAACGCCTCCATATTTGATTCCGTGTTGTCCAGCACAATAGCTGATAAACGCCTCTAAAGCAGTGTCTGGTATATGAAAAGGGGTTTGTGAGGCCTAGATGCTTGGCAACAGCAGCTGGCACATTTCCAATTTTATGTATTCCTAGAGTTGTTTAGTACTTTTTTTTTGATAAAGTTATTAAAAAATCTATTATTTGGTATCATAGATGGTCGTTATGCAATATACTTTCTTACTTTATCAATCAAGTAAACTAACATTTCCGATGTTTCCAGGGACTATCACAAAGCTTCTATTTTTTGTGTTTTCGTATCTTCTAGTTTAACTAAAATATGTGTTTGAGAGTCTTTAACACATGTTGTTGACAAATTTACCAACTTCTTTGGACAATATCCCTCTGATGTCCTTCTGATTTCCTTTTAAGGATAGAAATCACAGTGGGAAATTGACTTACGTCAATTCCTTTTCGAAGGCGTATCATTGTCTTTAGCATGGCTCCACAAATACGAACGTTTGGACCTAGAAAGCTCAGTGTCAAAATAGGCCAAAATTGTGTCTTCTGTAGTTTTGATTTTCTTTTGATCATTTCATTTTCGGTACAAATTATATGCTTCTTCATATTGATGCTTCGATTTCGTATGTAATAATGCATCTTTTGCAAAGGAAGCGATTTTTGTTATTTCTTCAATTTTTAAAATTCACACTTTAATTTCACAAAGTTATTTGAAACAACGTCAAAAATTTAAAGCCGTTAGCAACCAAAGCAAACTTACGGACCTGACACTCACAACAGCAGGTTACGGTATACAGGGGTTTTGGAATGTAACAGAACAAAACTTTAAAAATTATTAGGAACCCGTCTGTACTGTTATGGTATATAAAATCTTATATGCTAAACATAGCTTTATTGGTCTTGTAAGTTTATAGCATCGCTCACTAGCTTGCCCGGCCATCAGGGCCGCCTCCAGAGGGGATCAAAAAGTTTAAGTCAATTTACTAGTCTAGAATTAATTGAATTAAAAACACATATACCACAACTTTAATTCTAAATAATAATCATACTCATTTAAATTCTTAGGCGATATTGTAAAATTTAAGAATTTAGACGGAAATTGTTTTATTTTAAGTAATTTTTAAAAACCCAGGGGGGTCGACAGACACTCCCTGACCCCCCCTGCCGGCGGCCATGCCGGACATCAAAAAAACTCGCCAATAAAGCCATGCTTTATGTTTTTATAACATAAATAGCCATTGAAAGTGCTTAATTTAGGAAGTTTTAAATTTAAAATTGCAAAATATATGACCTTACACCAGGAGAGGTGAGTCACACACCTGCGTCAAAAATCATAAAATTCGTGTTATGTAATTCATGGATGGCCTCTTATACGAAAATATCAGCATTACTACATTAAACTAAAGTGGAAATAGTAATCAAGAGCTTTCAATATACGAAAGGCATGACACAATCCACAGGTGGCGTAAAATATATCCTGCGGAAAACTCATCGGAATAACTACCAACAATAATAAACTAATCTCTAATGCAAAACCCGAAACCCTAGTTATATTAAACCCGACTACTCGGGGGAAATTAGGCTTATAAGGATCATTCCCAACCGAATTAATGAAAACGCACGCAGCATAGGAAAATTCTGGATGCAATCGTTTGGAAAATGACACTTGGAGATGTATTTTCCAACTTTCTCAATTTTCTGACGGTTTTTAGTTTATTTTTAGAGTTTCTAATGAGACTAATGTTCAGGTGTGTATATATCGAATATTATCAGACAAAAACAAATAACTAAAAACATCTTACAAAATGTATTTAATAAAAAAATAGGCTTGCTTTAATTTCTTCTAATTTTCTAATAACCAAAAAGTTTTTACAGTGTCTTATTATTTGAAACACAAAAGTTTTTAGACCTTTTTGATAAAACGATATTTATAAAATTGGACCAAACTTAATGGTAAATGGCTTATTTAAAAAAAAACTTTATAAAGAAACTTTCTAATTAATTTTTAAAATGCAAAAAATATAAGTTCCATATTTATGTTCATTAAACTTGAAAGTAGAGTATTCGAAAAAATCACTGATAATATCAGAAACGACATAGAGAAAATATAGGAAATTTTCCGAAAACTTTTGTTAGTATACCTGTATGAGAAACGAAATTCTCTACGCCTCAGCACCACAAGTAGCTGCCAATATACTCTGCTACCGGCTAAATTAGAACTGTAACCCAGTAGGTGCGAATTAAGGTTTGAATGCTCTGTGTATACTACTAAATGAGACACTACAAATAGAATAAATATACAAAGTTTATTTACAATGCATTTACAATTTACTACACTACAATTATTTCGATATGTAAATTGGGCGTATTACCAATTTTTAAACTTTAAGTTTATCTCTTTGACAAATAATTGATTTTAAATTTTATTAACTTTAAAATCATAGAAAAAAAAGGTTGAAAGATTTAACATAACTTATTATCTAAAGACAATAGTATCTGTTCACAAATTTATCAAATCTTACTTTTACAAAAATATGTGAAAAAAGTTACAAATTTTACACAAAAACATTGGCAAAAATTTGCTTTACATCAGCAAGAAATTTAATTGATTGTCGTTTAAAATCAAAATGCCTTACGGAGTCTAGGAAACGCGAATTTATTTACGTTACGACACGATTGAAAATGTTTTTATCACTATAAAGTTAGAAAAGTTAAAATCAAATTTAGAAGTCATTTACCGTTTTGAGGACACCCGGTATTGACTCTTAACTCACTATCTCATCAGTAAGGCTAAATATTGCCTTTACTTTCTGCTAATTTCCAAAATACTACCATTCAATAATTACTTTTCCTTTTAATTTACTGCCTTTTCTTATAAAACTTTCACTTAAAGGCCAGTCCTGTCTTTTTCTTCTAATCACTTTACCTTACTTTTAAACCTTAGGTACATGTCAAATAAAATTCGACTGAGAAATACTTGAACAACTTATAAATTTATTTGTGAATCTGGTATTCTCATCGAGGAATTTAATAGAATATTTCGGTAATCCGCCCAAAATACAAGAACATTTTTCAGACCCTCTTTCTTTGAACGAACGGTCTTAAGGGAATTTAATAGCATATTTTGGTAATGCGCCCGAAATACAAGAACCACTTTCAGACCATGTTTTACCGACAAAACTCAAAGTCTTACTTAAGAATAGAACATTTCGGTAATTATCCCGAAATGCGAAGAAAATTTCAGACAATGCTTATTTGACGAAACCGGAAGTCTTAGTGCATTAAAATTTGTTGTCGCCTTTTCATCTCCGTGAGCCGCCGTACCGCCTTCAATGCGGTTCGTTTTCTTGCGGGCGAAATCTCGAGACCTTATTGGATGCGTCCACCTGCCACGCATTACCGGTTCACGGAAACATGTCGATATGTTAGCGTTGCCTAGCGTTGTTAAATTTATTTAGGAGATTTACTGTTTAATTTTTAGATTTTTAATATTTTATTAAAAATTAGAAGAAAAGTTAACTAAATTTGGGCTATTAAAAAATAGCTACCAAGTTGCAAGAAGTGTTTCTGCAACAATACCCATTACGGCAAATAAGGATTTAGATTTTAGAAGACAACTGTGTATCTATCTTAGATCAAAAAGCATAGACCATCAATATTACAAGGAGGTAGGGTTTGGGGGTTAAAATCCACCCCGAGCTTATTCGTGTAGATGGCTTAAAGAAAATGATAAACCAAATATTGTTTAACTTTACATTAATTCTTATCCAAAGATCCAAACATTAACAAAGGAATTTACTAAAGTTTAGACCAGAGCTAATCAAAATGATACACTTTTGTAAAGAACACGATATTGAACTAGCTAGACCAAAAACTACAGGCCAACTCATAGATATTTATTCCGACACATTTGAAGAAATTTACAGAAAAAATATTTTTCTACGTTTTGAAACTGTTCAGGCTCTTGACGATAAATTTGTCAAACGTAAGAAAATTTTGTGTCCTTTTTTAATATCTTTTTAAAACATTTGATTGAAAAATTTCTTCTGATAAACTAGAATCCGTTCAGAAACTTGTCGAATTTAGAGTTATTTATTACCATGGCTGCGATAATGATTTTTTACCTGATCAAAGACTTGTAAAGACCACGATAGGTGATCCTTTAAAAAAGTAACAGCTGATGTTCCCCTTCTGAGGTATATTCACATAAGAAGTAGTAGGACTACTGAAAGGTCATTGTCATCTAAGACATAACTAGCAGAAAATGGGCCTACACAATAGACCAACAACATGCGAGCTCTGCGGGGAGGAACACTGACTTACAAAAGACACATACTGTTTGAAAATAAAATCTTGGTAGAAATCTATTAGACCTAGTTAGGCTTCCAAGAAAGGGAACACAATAAGCCAATAGGCTACAGTGCAAAATATAGGCACGCGACCAACTCCGCTTTATTAGCAAACCAACTAACCATGGCTATGATACCAGTAACAACGTGTTGTTGCAGGAGATTGTTTTATTCTTTAAAATAGTTAAAGAAGTACTTAGGAAACTCGAAAATAAAAACAACTTAACGGATTAGCATTTATGTTCATTTAACTGTGTTTTTGTATGTTTATATCACCCTAACACCTCTCATCCTAGAACTCATTTCTGGAAACGCCCCTGTGTTAATGCACTGGGTACACATATTAAACATAATCTGTGTAATTTCCATTAAATCCTAATCCACGGGCGAGAGAATTAAACTTTAGTACTTACCTACTAACATTCGAACTTTATATTTTAAAGACAATAAATTAATTGTTTCAAGGTTTTACAAAAAAAATCCAAATAAACGTATACACTCAAAAAAAAAGTAAATGTTTAAAATGAAATAACATACCAAGTTATTTTGGAAACCGGCTTATTTGTCTTATTTGTCTACAAAAAAGTTATAATGATATATTGTTGGAAAATAAATTACTGAATTCGAATGGAAACCACAATATTATCTGGAATCCGTAATGTGCCAATCAAATTGCAGCCTTAATCTGTAAAAGTTGCTTTAAAAAAGTATAACGCTACTGGATAAAAAAAAATGTTTCACCTGATAATTTGTGTTCAGTTACGCATAGGCCACTCCACAAATTTTACTTCTTCTTTTTCTTCTTCGCTGGGAGCCTTCTAAATTTACTACCAGAGGCACCGCAGCCTCTTGGGCTTTTTGTGCCTAATCTCCCATTACAAATGTTACGTAACTAGCGATTAAAACAAATTTCGCTTGTCGCCTGTCTCGAAAGTTTTTCGTCAACCAATCCAAATGAGAAGGCAGTTGTAAATACTGGTAAAACCAATTTGTACAAGTGATTTTAACCAATTACTAGAACTAATTGATGCATTTTTTTAATTTTGTGACAGTCCCCAAGGGCTTGATGCCAAAACATACCGTGGGTGTTTTAACGGAAATAGGGGGTATTTGTTTAATACTGGACCTAAATATTTTTAGGATAGGTGATAAATATCAGAGGTAGCAGGTTCCACATTGTAAACATTCTATAGGTATAAAGAAACGAACAAAATAGGAAGTTTAAGGCTTCTTCAGATGGACTGTAATGGGCTCTGGGACTTCATGTTACCCTATTGGATGATGCAAAAAGAAAAAGGAAGAGAGAGAGAGAGAGGAATTATATTCTTCAATTTTTTAAGACAGAAGCCATAAAATCACATATGAAAGGGCACAGGTCCCCTACAGCTCATCGGTGAGTAAGAGGCGAACGGCTTTTTTTGAATAGATTTAAAAATGCCAAGAATCGTAAAGGACCCATTGCCTACATAAAGAAACAATGTTTTAAGTGAGGTCTGATTTGAAATATATACAGATGTCAGGTTAAAAGGGAGGGAGTTTTTTTGGTTTCAAAGAAAAATTTAAGCATTTTAACAGCTGTTGTGGTTATCAATGTAATGTGTCATCTAAAGTAATTCTAAAAAGTAACGCCGGAAATATTAAATGATTTTTTGTGCAGGATATGAGTTGAAAAAGGAAATGAAAATTGGCTGTCAGTCGCTATAGTGAACATAATTGTATTTTTGAGGTATTGTATTAAATAAAGCAAGCTTTTTGTTGCTTCAATTTAATAATAATTAAAGGTCTCATAAATCAGATATCTGCATTACCTTGCGCTAGTTTTTTAAATTATGCTTAGGGAAGAATGATCATCTACCATTACGTCAATTAAAAAGTAAATTGGAGTTTATAGCACAAAATTTAGGTGAAAGACCAGAGGAAGAAAGCTTGATAAGAAGCAAAGGTCTGTAAATAATAAGTGATTAGACAATTTTCATTCAGCATACCAACCGGTAATCGTGTTTCACATTATTTGCTTTTTTAAAATAAATTCGAATTAAAAACAAGATAATTTGTATATTTTTACTAGTGTTCGGCCACATTTGGCCAAAATGGCATTTTTGGCCATACATTCGGCATCGGCCAAAAAAAACCTGAATATTTGGCTCAAGCCAAAATTTTGTATCTCAGCGTCGACAAAGAAAAAATAAACAATTATTACGATTCATTCGCAAGAGATGATGATATTCGCAAGGAGGGTAAGCTGGGTAGCAGCGGGGCAGCCGAATCGGCCAATACGGTAGGCCAACGAATCACTGGCCTTGGGTACCTGCCGATTGGGCACACTCTCAAAATTTTCTTGTTATAAACGTCAGCCTAATTAGGCTAATGCTAAAATTTTATTTAACAATGATATAATAAAAAAAATCAGTAATCGTCTTACTAATAATAAAATATATTTTAGGTCTCAGATATTATAATGATGTGAACCATATCGTTACAATGACTGGTATACACGATGTTACATAATGTTGTGAGGAAAATTTAAAAGCCTTTTTTACATCCAAAAATGTGAAAAAAGTTTATATGAACATAGGTTCGAAAATGCTCCGTACAGGTTTTTTAATCTTTTGTTAGACAAAATTTACGAACGTTTAGATATTACATATATACTAATTTTATTTAGTACATATATACAAATACATATTACTTGTAAAGCCTTTCCAGAGTCCTTTTGAGATGCGGGTTTTCCGATGTTTAACCCATCTTTTGCCCCAGATTAATTCGTCAACCTCAATTTTTGCACTGTTGAACATAAAATTATTGCATTCTCACAGCACCTGTTTAGAATCGCGTAGTGCCACACGGACATATTTTAAAACTTTACTACCTAAATATGTCTCCCCGGCGGGCTGGGATTCGAACCCGGATCGCCGGCGAGCCGAGGCTCTGACCACTACGCTACGCAATGACAGACAATTTTAATTGCTTAATTGCGATTTTTATAGTTAATTTAAAATTTATCGGAAATCCGTTTAGATATTAAGATGAGTTTTGGTACACACGCAAATGTATTATTTAGGGTCACATTTATATGTACAAAATTGTACACATTTATATGTACAAAATTGTTTCCCAAAGCGCTTTCGTGCCGGCAAGTCCTTATATTGAGCAAAAAAGTGTACGCCACTGGTTTTTGGAAAAATTAGTTTAATTATCTTAAAGCCAGATTAATTCTGCTTAAAAGGTGCCTTCTGTATTTTTTTTGTTTTGACCCACTGTTTTCGAAATAAAAATTATTTTATTAATCAGTATACACAGTACACAGTAAACATAGCTGTTTTCGGAATCACAAATAAAAAATAGTATTCTAGTTAGTTCTGGTTAGGAAACAAATTTGTACATGTAAATGTACCCTTGTAACAAAAAACAAAATAATTAAAATAAAAACAAGAACTGTTAATAAAAAAACTATTTAATACCAAAAAGCAAATATTATTATAAGTTACCAAAAAAAAAACAAAAATTATTGACATATGTCACTTTTTTTTACAGAGTGTCTTACCTTTCCAAAATTTGGTGCAACATTGTTTTCTCGACAATCGATTTCGCATTCCTTGACCGATTTTCGAAAAAGTACGCGTTTTGGAAGCGAGTAATCGAATTTTTTCAAAGAGCAAAAATATTTCTCTTTTTTAATTCGCTATCCGACTACATACTTAGTTCTTTAAAAATCGGAAAAAAATATTAATCGCTGGCTTCGTCTAATAGCTAAAGAGTAATATTTTTTTCTCCGATTTTCCTGCAAACTTGGGGTAGGGGGTTTTCGACCCTCCCGATTCGAACCGAAAAAAAAATGACAACTTCTTTATGAGCCATCTTGTATACTAAATTGTCACGTACATATACCTAAAACGTAAAAACGCACTGGACTTTGAAGCAATAGGACGAGGCGACGGATGGTTCGAATCCTGCTAGGTGCGGGCGTTTATTTATTTAATTATTACCAAATTGACCGTGATGACCACGATGACCTGCTGACGTCAGATGTATTTAATTATTTCCAAAATATCCCAATGACCCTGATGGACAAAATGACCCTGATGATGTCAGGTGATCTCACTTTACAACCCCTATCTATCACGTGGTTTAAAAACAACCCCTATTTTGAGTTAGGGGAGGATGGTCATAAAATTGCGTTTTAGGGGCTGAAATTTCTTCCATGTATTTCTTATGGGAAAACTACCCTTATTGCGGTACAATCGGTATAGCATATCTACTTAAGTGTTGTAGGGACCGCCATTCCCCAGACATGAAAACAATATTCTAAAGAGGGTCTGATTTGGGATACATACAGAGTATACAGATTAGAAGAAGAGCAATACATTCTGGCTCAAAAGAGAAATCCAAGCTTTTTGAAGCTGCCGAGGCTCTGGATGTAATGTGCTTGTGCCAGTGAGGTTATTCTCAAAAGAAACGCCGACAAGATTAAACGACTTTTTGTTCTGTAGAACTTGGCCGGTCGTATATAACCGATGAGCATTGGCATTTTCGATCAATGTAAAATAAACCATTAAAGACAAAACAGACTAACCACAACTAACCACAACTAACACCCTGTATTTTATAGTAACGCAATCTAATTTATTTCAACTGAGTGACTCTCAGGTCAGCAATTTCAGTTCACAAATATTTATGTTTTCAAGTGAAAAGAAAGTACACGTTGCATAAAAAGGGTATAAGGACGAGTTACCTTTGGAAATCACCTGGTATAATTATAATTTCTATTTAAGGCAAATACTGACAATGAAAAACAATTAAAACTTGCAAAAAAAGAACTATAGGTTTGCGGTAAAAGATAATTTGATGATATAACGACGTAAATCCGAATCCGCACCCGAACTTGATCCATGCAAATCCGGGGTAATGGAAACGGTCACCAACAGAAACCGCCCTGTGGAGATTGCGAATGGGGTGCGAACAGCAATTAGTTTCGGGGTTGAAAATGCATTTCCGGTATTTGCAGATCCTCGGAAAACTGAAGTGGCACGTGTATTAAACGGTTAGGCCACATTTACATTCGCTGTTAATCCAACTTGGGCTGAGGTGGAATTGAGTTTTTTATAGATGACCATCGGTAATTAGTATAAATTATTATATTCCACTTAAAATAGGCATCTTGATGGGTCATGGAATTTTACTTTTTAATTGGTAAACCTAAAGCAAGTCTTTAAATGTGATTTTTCATCGTCTTGCAAAAAGTAAAATAGTCTAGGAAACGAAGCTTAAAAAAGTGCAAAACCTGGCAAGTTTTTCAAAATGCATAGATTTGCATGAAAATTTGGAATTAAGCTCAACTTACCCTTTTCTTTAAAATCTATATTATGTCTATGGGTGCTCTTTATTTTTTAGGGGTGAAAACTACCCTTTTTTTCTAAAACCTATAAAACTACACATTAAAGCTTAAGTTGAGTAAAATTTGACTTAAGTAGTATTTGTTTTATTTGAAACATTATTTGAAATATTTTAGCCCTTAAGAATCAACCCCTATTATGATTTAATTAAAATAAATTATTTACCCTAAAAAATTATATATTATCAATTTATCACAATTTTTTGCATAAAAATTTGGGATTAAGCTTAACTTACCCCTCTTGTCAAAATT
Source organism: Listronotus oregonensis (assembly GCA_019359885.1). Lineage (NCBI taxonomy): Eukaryota > Metazoa > Arthropoda > Insecta > Coleoptera > Curculionidae > Listronotus > Listronotus oregonensis. The sequence continues at coordinate 12,591 of JAHBCN010016002.1, forward strand.
TTCATTATGCGGAAGGTAGCTTTTAATTTTTAAGGGGTGAAAATTACCCCTTATTGCAAAAACCTTTAAAACTTTCATATTAAAGCTTAAACCACATAAAATTAAGTTTAGATAAGTTAAAAATAAGTATTTAATTCTTTGAAACAATATTTAATGTATTTTAACCCTTAAAAATCAACCCTTTTTATAATTTAATAAAAAAATGATTACCCTAGAAAAGTTAACGTATTGTTACAGAGTTGTAATTAAAAAATGTGACTGCTTAAAAGTATTACCAATTTAATTTTTTATTTTTATTGCTCAATTTAAATCGGTTAAAGTTTTAGAATGTATTTATAATACATGGATAAAGCAAATTGAAAAAGGGCTACGACTCATTCTAATTAGGGTTTTAATTAGGAGGTTGTTTTCGAAGATTTTTGCACTTAAAAAATTTTGGTCTAACCTTATTTTAACCATAGCTCACTCAATTTTTATGATAATTTTTTTTGTTTTCTTTTAAGACATGTCTTTGCAAATACTTTAAAAAAGTGTTTATTAGTTTTCATTGAATAATACGTAGACTTTGCTTTATTTGCCTTTGAAATTCTGAAATTTGATGAAATGTAAATTTAACAATCAATTGTTTGTATTCCTAGTTCAAAAGAACCATTTTTTCGTTTTTAAAAGTACAATTGTTATTTGAGAATAAATCTACTGACAAGTATTTCAAATAAAACTGATTATGATTAAAAATGTATGGAACATTTTTTGCTTAGAAATAATTTTTCAATCGATTCCGCAAATAACCTAAGTATTTCTTTTGAGACGCCTATCGTGATTTCCTCTAAAGTAAGGAGATAAGTTTTTAAAAATAGAAGACATTCTTAAAACCGTTTATCAAGTACCTATATATGTACTACGTAATCGCCATAAGCATTTGAAAAATTTTGTTAGTCAAAAAACTTTGCCGAAATATCATGTAATCGAAAAAGTTCTTTTAGTACAAAGTACCTTAAAAATTTTTAAATATTATATTGAATTACAGGTAAGTATAATCTAATTTAATTTTGGAAAATTGAGGACCGTGATAAAAAGGGGAAATCGTTCCCTGGCAACAGCGAACCGAGCTCACACGCCTCTTTTCGTGGTTTAGAAATCGCGCGTTCAACAATAAAATAAATACACGTGATATCTTACTTTACCCCCTTTTTCCTTGTGATATTTTGTGATTTTTGTCAATCCCCCCCGCCTTTCGAGCCTCACGTATTTAATGGACGACCCCTAAATAGAAGTATTTTGCTCCCAAAGCTGTATGACTCATTAATAACTTTTAATAATCACATTGATTATGTCTGGGCAAAATTGAAATAAATAAATACCATTTATTTTTAATCTGACTTTAAAATTAAAGTATTGGTGATTGTCAAATTTAACATAACGCCATTTAAAAATATACATAAATGTTTAAAAAATGTAAAAATATACAAAATATACAAAAAAATCACAGACACGTTCAGATAAACAAAAATATAACAAACATTAAAAACTGTAGTTTAGGAACTCATCTATGGAGTAAAAGGATTTATCTACTGATATTTTTTTAATTACAGATTTAAACTTTTTACAGTTGTTAATTTCTTTTATATGGATAGGCAGCTTATTAAAGAGTTTAATTGGTAATATTAAAGGACTCCTACCTATTGCTGTCAATCTGTGACGAGGAATCTCCAGATTACAGGTTCTTCTTAAATGGTACTGATCACTTAACTCATGAGGTTGGGTATATGATTTTAATTTCGACTGTACATAAACTAAACAATTAAATATAAAAAGAGAAGGAAAAATTAGAATTTCAAGTCGTGGAAATAGGACTCGACAAGAAAAAGCTTGTCTTTTAAACGTCATTGTCCGAATAATCTTTTTTTATTGTATAAAAATTTCCTTTGCTCCACAACATTTTCCCCAGACTAAGACTCCGTAATTTAGGCATGATTGAAGATATGCGAAGTAATACATTTTTAAAAGACTAATATCTATTTTAGTACGTAATTGCCATATGACAAAACAAGATAAAGAAAGCTTTTTCAAGAAATAGTCAATCTAATGGTTCCAGGATACCCTGAATCGATAAACACCCCTAGGAATTTTTCAACGTTTGTCTGTTCAATAGTTTGACTATTTACTCTAACCAAAAGACTTTTATTTAAATCTTGCAAACTAAAACAGATTAGTTCAGTTTTACTTTCATTTAACACTAAGCCATTGGTATCACAGTAGTTCAGAACCGAAGAAACAGCACTACAGGCATTTTTAGATAGAGTTTCAAATAAATTTGCGGCACATACAACTGCTGTATCATCCGCAAAAAGCGAAAACAACAATGGCCCAAGTAGACTGCCCTGAGGTACTCCACTGGACACCATTCATTTGGAAAAAAAAAGTATCCCGAAGATCCTTCACTTAAGAGCGTTTCCACGAACACCACAGTTACTTAATTTATTAAGTAGTAAATCTATATTAATGACATCAAAGGCACGTCTGAGATCAAAAATCAAATATAGTCCTTGCAATAGTTGAAAATGTTTTGTGCGCATGCCCCAACTTTCTCTGTGTTTTCCGGGCATTTTATTTACAAACTAGATAAAAAGCCTGTCTCCGTCAGGCGAGAGACAATATTAAGTAGACTCTGTTTCCGTAAGACGCCTTCCGTACGGCTAACGGTAAAAACTTATTTGCTCCTATTTTTGTCCGCGAAATTAAAAAAGGGCTTCGTTAGGTTCTAGCCATGCTAAAGACTACCACTGTGCCAAATTTCATGATTTTAGCTTAGCCATAACTTTAGAATCAGTGGACAGACAAATAAATATATATACCTACCTCATAAATATATCCACATTACAAATTATATATATGGATGTATGACAGTGCATATGTTTATAAAACGTAGCAAAAAACATATAATTATAATATTTTTATACAACTATATAAATTATGGTTAAGCTTAATTCAAATATTTTAATTAAAATATATAATGTTATTTATAAAACGCTAAAAACTTGGTGTTATTTGTGGATGCGTAATAAGATAAATTTTTAAAAGATTATTTTATTTATTAGTTTCAAATGTTTTTAATATCATAAATTTAAAAAAGTTGGCGTGAAACATTAAATTGTCAAAGTCTTTTATTTTCTCTTTTGCAATTACTTTACTTATACCTGACAATAGAATCAGTTCTAATTTGTCAAATACATATACAACCTCACATTGTTCATTTATTTTTCCTTGAGCGACCATGGCACTTCTAAATCAGAACTGAACAATATGGGTTCGGTGGGATGCACTAATGAAGCACCATCATGATTTTTTTTAATTGCACTGATATTAAAATTGATAATGTTGTTATTAGCCAAATTAAAAAAAAGTGGAAACTTTTTTTGCGGCTTTTTATTGAGTTAAAATTGATTCCCCTTAAAACCTGTCGATGGGATTTGGTTTCATTACTTTTTCAATGGGAAAACCATAATTTCAATCATATGTCTTTGGGAGTATAATAAAGTTGAAAGTCTTTGTGGAACAAAAAAGACTACTAAGACTGATTTTTAATTTTAGGCCGCGTGATAGCTGAAGAAAAAGATTCACACTTGGCCATGTGTGTTTATTTTTAAGTGCGTGATTTATGCAAATGCTAATATGGTTTTGTCAAGTTTTGTTTAGGAGACTTGAAGCGTCTAACTCTTATAACTTTTATAAAGATTATCCAAAATCATAGAAAAATGCATGGGGGTAAATTTAGGAATGCCTTATGCAATTTCTTATTTACAAGGCATTTTACTCAGTTCAGAGTTCAGGGGACATTAAGGGCGCTTTGTTGTTTTTATTGCATTTTGGTTCGACAAATATTATAATTTTTTGGGTATCTTGTATTAAATTAATGTGTGTATGTGTGTGTATAAATACAAATTCTTATTTTAAATATGTTATTATCTACAACCTAAATTTTCTTCTTTATGTGTTTTTTGGTGTGTAACAAGTTTTTGTGTTTTTACGTTTTAAATTATTATGAATTTTTGAATTTTTTTGTATATATGATTTTGTATTTATTTTTTATATTATTTATATTTATAACAACTACTCTTTGCACTTATTGTGCATTTTTATGGCAATTTATTCCATCTATCTATCTATATTAAGAGGAGAACTACCAAATAGTTTTCGGCAAAGTATGATATCTTAAAGATATCATAAGAAGTAGTTCCAAAACACCTCTACTCAGGCTAAAAATGCGACCGAATTCAAAACTATAGTATTGATTTAAAACATAACACGATGGCCTTATTCTAAACAACTATCATAAAAAATTCTTCCCTAGGGCAGTTACTGCGAATTACCATAAATATCGCTTCCGAAGGTAGAGAGGTCACCTTATCTATATACATACATTTATACACTGACCGACTATGGAGATTAAATTTAGCATGGAGGTAGATTATGAGTAGGAGACGTTAGCTAAGAAAGGATTTTAGGGAACTCCCACCCTAAAGAAATAAAATGGGGAGTAAAAGTTTGTATGGAACTTCGTCATTTCTGGATCTATAGGTACGATTAAAAATAATCTGTTTTAACATTCTTGGAATAACATCTCTTGGGGGGTATAGTTTGGTATTTTTAAAATTGTAGGTATAGGAATGGGTAATTAGGCTTGTAATAACCAATCAAAAATAAAAATTAGAGATTCATCCCTAGTGATGAGCACAGCAAGACCAAGACCGGGCTAGTTGGTCTTGATCTTGCAAGCCTGGTCTTGGTCTTGGTCTTGTCTTGTTGCAAGAGTCTTGCTGGTCTTGCTTTTTTTTGGCAGTAATCATTTAAACTAAGTAATCTTAAATAAAATATATTTTTTTAATACTTAAAAATAAATAAAGATGGAGACTATATTTTTTGCCCTAAAATTTTAAAATATACCGATTTTAACCTTACACGTACATTTTAATTATTTGATTAAAAAGCATATTTTAAATGTATGGTTTATTTATTTATAGCTCTCCATTTTCAGTTGAATTAAGACATAACTATTTAAATTTTCTTTGAAAAAGTCTATAAAATTAAAACAAATACAAAACTGTGTACTGTGTAAGCATTAAAAAATAACTTTTAATTTCAACCAGATGTGAAATTTCCTTGAAAATGATTTTAATATGTAAACATTGGTTTAAAAAAATATTCAGGAATTTTTTCAGTTCATATAACCTTTTTATATTTAAATAAGTTAAACATTTGCCGTACAAAGTTGGTACAAATACTTTATAAACATTCTGTATAGACAAGGTGGCTCAATAGTGTGACAAAGCTCAATATCTCCGAAACCGTTTATGATGGTGAAAAACTAAACATACAAAAATTATAGGAAAAAGGGCGTAATACGTAAAATTATTTTCTAATTCAAAATTTTCTGAAGAATCCATTTCCACTTAAGAAAACTTCCTTAACTTAAAATTAAAAATTTATGGCGAAAAATCCATTTAAAAAATCACGACCCTGTATAATTATGCTGGAAATTGTTAAACTCTCATATAGGAACAATGTCAACGTAGATGGTTTTTAAATATCATTTTCGGTTTTGACAAAAATGGCATCATTACTTTTCTTTTGACATAGTTTTGACTTTTCCATCTAAACCGGAAGTGAGATTTAAAATGCATTTATATAAAAAGTATTTTTATATGACATAAAAATAATTTTTTTATTAATCCATCTAATTTACCTTTATATCTTAGTTTTAAGAAGCAATAATAATGGTGCCACTTCTTACAGTGTGAAACAAAAATAATGTTTTTCTGGAATTTTGGAAATTTTTGATCCACCCTGTGGGTGGCATCTAGTGATGTTACTCATTAAATAATCGCCTTTTCTTGCAGTTCTTGACACATTTGTTGTCATGTCCGTATTAAATACCTCTGTATAGTGAATATAAAATTTGAATATTATAATATTTAAAAAATAGTCGCAGATGTGGAAGAGTCTTGCAGTCGGTCTTGGTCTTGCGTAGTCTTGCACTCCTCGGTCTTGGTCTTGGTCTTGCATACCCCGGCCTTGGTCCTGGTCTTGCAAGCGAAAAGGCGGTCTTGGTCTCGGTCTTGGTCTTGCTGAAGACCAAGACCAATACCGCCAGACCAAGACTGGTCTCGCTCATCACTCTTCATCCCCTGTAGAATTAAAAGAAGGGATAAAAGTTTCTATAGGAAATTCCTCATTTCTGGACTGAAGGTAAGTCCTATTTTAAGACACTCAATTTTTCTGTCATTTTTTAGGAAAAAAAAATTAGGGGTATATAACTTTATTTATGTTTTGAAACAAGATCTATTACAAGGGTAAACGTACTCTATTAGCAAAACGAAATTATTCGGGAAAAGTGCAGATGGCACCACCAGGAGCATTTTCGTTTGAATATGTTTTTTTTTGTGTGTTACTATTTAGAGGATCTATTGTCGCAAAAATATGTTTTAAAGCTTTTAAATAGGCCCTTTAGGAATTGTTAACATTTAAGGGTGGTCCTGTACCTAGATTATAATTTATTTTATAAAACTTTCGAGAAAGGAATCTTTTATTTACACTTCTTTATATTTTATTATAGCTCGATTGGATATACTTTCAATTTAAAGTTATATAAATAAAGAAAATCTAAAATTTTAAAGTTATTAAATTATAAAACAACCACATTAATAGAAATTTAAACTATAAAGCAATAATTATAATTACCATTGCTAAACTATCAAAACACTATATTTTTTGATACAATAAAAAATAAAATGCCGTAATTTGGTTAAACAGTAGTTGCTAAGTAAAAACACTTATTAATCTCAAAATGAGTTTACACATTGCAACATTAATAGTTGCAAAACAACAGTAATATAAATGAATTAAGTGCATACCGTAAAAGGGTTATTAAAAAAATTATTGCTAATGCTTGAGTATCATTCATGTAGGTAGGTGATACTTAGGTGTTTAAGTGTTGCGCGAAAATTAATTTTATACTTTCTTTATTTTTAGTAAATTAGTAGAAAATCAGAAAAAAATTATATTTGTTAATTTCAAATAGTTTATTATAATAATAATGCCAGTATTCATTTTTCGCTTGGTGTGGCCTGCAAAAAAAATGCATTTGAAAAAGTAAACGTCCAACAACAAAAATACCTTCAATATTTTATTTCACAGAATTGCTTTTGTGTAAAAGTAGTAGTAGTCCGGGAGGCCGCCGCAAAAAACCAAGCCAATAAGAGATACGCATGAAACATTTTTTTTTATATTACTATGCACTATAGTCAATTTAAAGCAGCACTGCTGCCTCAGCTTAGCGGGTATAAATTGCATTAATTTTTACCTTAAAAAAATCGTAAAAAATCGTTTTTTTTTAATATAACTCAAAAACTATTGATTTTAGAAAAAAAGGTATATTATCAAAATTAATGGCCCAATAAAACTGCGTCAGTTTTTATAAAAATTTTTTTAGCTCTTTTAGTTTTTGAGATATTAACGATTTTAATTTAAAAGAAAAATGCTAATATCTCAAAAACTAAAAGAGTTCCAAAAAATGTAATAGACAAAAAATATGCCTTTTAGTAAGCTCTATACTAAAGATTATATACATATTTTTAATAAAATAGGTAATAAAGGAGATAAAGAAGCAAAAAGTTATTTTGGC
>JAHBCN010016003.1:0-20088 GCA_019359885.1 Listronotus oregonensis
TCAACTGGTGACCAGATTAGAACTCGCACTGAACAACAAGGAAATCGCACTTGCTGCATTTCTTGACATTGAGGAGCTTTTGATCGAACCTCCTTCAACTCAAGGGCCCGCGGCTCTTGCCAGACATAATGTTAACGACACCATTTGTAGGTGGATAAACAACATGTTACTTGGCAGACGAGCGCAAGCAACGTTATTCAGCGAAACAATGGAGGTGTCAGTGGTCAAAGGAAGCCCACAGGGGGGGTTCTATCCCCACTACTGTGGGATATGGTTGTTGACGAACTCCTGGTGGAACTGAATAATAATGGCTTCTATACCCAGGGGTATGCGGATGACATCACTATACTTGTCGTGGGAAAGCATAACAAAACAACCTCGGAGCTTATGCAAAGGGCACTGAGAATTGTGGAGGGATGGTGCAACAAGGAAAACCTTACTGTTAATCCTGGCAAATCTGCGCTAATACCCTTCACTAGACGAAGGAAGCTGGATGATTTAATATCTCCTCACTTCTTCGGTACCACACTCGGCTATGTTCAGGAGGTAAAGTACCTTGGATTAACTCTGGATTCTAAGCTAACCTGGAATCCACATAAGCAGAATGTGATTAATAAGGGCAAAATGGCTCTAATGGCTACCAAAAGAGCTGTGGGGAAGAATTGGGGATTTCAGCCACGCATAGTACACTGGTTGTACACTGCTGTGGTAAGACCCATGATAACCTACGGTTCAACTATCTGGTGGCCAAAAATAGAACAGAGAAAAGCAGAGCTGGAGTTATCCAAACTCCAGCGACTAGCATGTCTCTGTATAACGGGAGCAATTAGAAGCACTCCAACTGCAGCCATGGAAACCCTACTAAGCCTCCCCCCTCTTGGTATAATTATTAAGGCAGAGGCGAGGATTGGGGCATACAGGCTGAAATTAACGGCAACTGGTGCTCTGGGCCTCCCTAGGACACACCAGAATAACGAGCAGTATCACAAACCCAATATTTGATATGAGCAGTGATACAATGCCAAAACGGATAAATACACACAGACCATACAAAACCCAGCTTACCTGGGGCGGTAGTGAGACGATCTCCTGGTCAGTCTCGGAATTTGGTTGGTATACCGATGGATCCAAGACTGACAATGGAGCCGGCGCAGGAATACATGGTATGACCCCAGGTTTAATGCTTATGCTTCCCTGGGGAAATATGCCACTATTTTCCAGGCGGAAATATATGCCATTGAACTTTGTCTGCGAGAGAACTTGAGGAGGAGATATAAGGCAGGGACATTACTATCTTCTCTGATAGTCAAGCGGCCATAAAAGCTTTGGATCCCAACAAGTCAACTCAAGGTTGGTTTGGAACTGTCCGCAATGCCTCCTAAACCTGGCTAACCACAACAAAGTTACACTTTCCTGGGTGCCAGGACACAGGGAATACAGGGCAATGAAAATGCAGACTCCCTGGCCAGGCGAGGCTCCGCAGCAATGTTTGTGGGTCCTGAACCTGTTTTTGGAATACAAAAGCCTCGGTTCGTGGCTACATGACTCGGTGGATTCAAACACAACATCAGTCATACTGGAACCACATTCCAAGGCAAAATCACAGTAAATCAATGTTGGACTCACCATCGAAAGCATTGACAAGTGATCTACTAAAACTAAATAGGAATAAGATTAGAATAGTGACAGGATTAATAACCGGACACTGCACCCTAAGAAAACATATGCACACTATGGGCATCTATAGAGAAGAACCCATTTGCAGACTATGTGACGAAGAGGAAGAGACAGCCTCTCACATCATATATGAGTGCCCTGCACTTACATACTGGAGAACAAATCAAAACCTCATGGTGGACACTAACCACCAGGAGGCTGGAGACCAGAAAAGAACAGTAAAAGGGCTACTACACCTGTCTAAGGTGTCAAACCTTTTTAACTGAAACAAATACACAAGAGATACAACAAGCCCTGTAGGCTGCAGTGTCGAGGCGGACAAAACCTCAACTTGTGTATTTACTTTATCAATCAATCAATCAATCAACTAAAAACTCGGCGGTGCCCGCAAATAACTAATTTTAGATTCGTGATCAGCGCTGCAAAGAACCCCTCTATGCCATATTTTAATAAAAGAGCTATGAGACGAAGTGGGGTTTAATTTCCTTAGCGCTATCCTTGCGCCCTTGTCAGTGAAATATTTTTTATTCTCGTCCCTGTCGCATGGGGGTAACAAGATGAAACCTGAGTGCGTCCAGGTTCTACTCGTGCCAGTGGACAATCGGGACTTAACCACTTGGTCGACCGAGGTGGCTGGGCGAAGCAGCCGCGGTGCCTAAGTAAGTGGTTCGGTCATTTGGTTTGCCCAGGCCAGTTAAAGCCTTTTCTTTATTTTGTGACAACAATTTTATTTATATCAGTTTACTTATCTGATTACAAAAAGTCTTAAAGTTTTTATTCTCCATTATAACAAAACAAAATTAAAAACCTTTTTCTTAAAGAGTTAAATTTTAATTAACTTTCAAAAGTTTACGATTGCCGAAATAAATAAAAAATATAATTAACAGCATTTTATCAAATCTCTAGGACCGTTAAAATTTGAACCATTAAAATATTTATGGGGGACAAATTCCCTAGTTGAAAAGTACTGACTCTTAAAGACTTAAACACTAGGCCACAGCCTAACCAGTAATTCTAGATTTTTACTTGGTCATTCAAAGCAACCATCAACTTTCTTTAAAAGCACAAAATAAACAATCAGACCCACTGGACACACCTGCTATCCGAGCAATAAAAAAAAACTTCATATAGGAAGTAAAACAGGAAAAAACAAGTAATGAAACCTTCGAGATTATTTAAAAAAACTCGGGAAATAAGAACCGTAATGAAAATAAAATTATATTAAATCTAAATCAAAATAAAAAAAATAAAATGTAATTTAAAAAAATTACAGAAAAAGATGGCCTGATTCGATTCGCAGGAAGAGATGACCACTCTTGATATCGATGCGGCTGCCGATTTGCGTAATCCCATATGAGCGGAGTGCCCAAGGTTGCCAGATCGACGATCAACAATTTTTTTAATACAAACTTATTTTTTATTGTTATTTCTGTTCTAAAAAAGATACTAGCAAAAAATAGGGGTCCTATGCTTTTTAAAATTACTTATTAGCACCAAAGATTGGTCAAAAATATCCTATTTGAAGAACCTTATTTGCATTTGGCAACATTGAATCCATCTGGCAATGGCAAATTGAGCTTATTTTTGTCCGACCGAAACTGAAAAATTGCGCAGAGATAGGACAATTTGACCATCCACGAGTTTCTAGGAAAGAGACGGACATATCCATGGAACGTCATAGGTAAAATATCTTTATACAGATAATCTTTGCTCTATAGTTAATAATACATTTTCATTGATATAGCTACATTCGACCCATATCAGTGCTGACACTTGGTCGACACTAAATCCAGCCTAATTTGTAAGTATTTGGCATCAAGAGTTATGCAATTGCAAGGTATCCATTGTTTTATTTAGAATTACCAAGTTAATAAAATAAATAAAACAAGAAGAGTGTTCCTCTATTTTTTAAACTATTTTTCTTTCTATATATTATTGTTACACTTTAAAAATATGTTTCTCATTTTAAAAACTTGTAAAAATTTAACATTATTAAACTAAGCATTTTAATAAATAAATGACCTTTTTACTTACTTAGACGACCACTGAGTAGGGCCTTAAAAAATCTGGTGTTCTCTATTAAAAAGTTTTCTTTCATCCTCTATTAAAAAAACTCCGGTAAAATTTTACTTTACGGACACCACGCCGATTTTCATGAATTTTTGCATCCGGGGGTTTTTTGGGGCGCTGATCACGATCTAAAATTCGTTTTTTCCGGCAACCTCTGGTTTTTGAGTTATGAGGCCTCCAAGTGGACTAACCTTAAAATGAACATATTTCCAAAATTCCTCCTTCTTGAAACTGATTACCACCAAAATGGAACATACACTGATTGGGCACTTATATATTAAACGAATACACTCAAACTTACAAAAGTTTACTACTTATTTTTAGTAAAAAATACCTCAAATAAATCCAGTTTTTTATATCTTTACAACTTAATTATAAATCAGGCAACCAGTTATACATCACATATCTTCTTACAAGGTACAGAAAAGTGGATTTATTTAAGATAATTTTTACTTAAAATAGACAATAAATTATTGTAAATTTCAGTGTATTTGTTGTGCCTAAGTAGTGTATGTTCCCATTTGTTGGTAATCAGTTTCAAGAAGGGAGAATTTTGAGCTTAGTTCACTTGGAGGCCTCATAACTCGAAAACCAGAGGTTGCCGGAAAAAACTAATTTTAGATTCGTGATCAGCGCCCCAAAAAACCCCCTTATGCAAAAATTCATGAAAATCGGCGTGGTGTCCGTAAAGTAAAATTTTACCAAAACTCCTTTTAGCTATTTTTAGACTAAATGATTTTACTCATTTTCATAAAAAGCAACAAAGTCTTTCACAAAGTCAGATATTGGAACGATGTACTGTTAATTTGAGGACAGTGACAAGTACCAAGATTACAGCTGACAATGTAACATTTCACTGTTACTTCATTGATAATAAAATTATAAAAAGCATCGCTATTGGTGCTTTTATTCAAGGTGTCAAAACATTATTGTCTTAAAATGTTTACAAATATTCTACCAATTTTGTTTTCTGGGATTTTTTGATTAAACGCCTTTGTTGACTATAGCCGCAAGTAGAAGAAGGCTTACACAGCACCACAAAAAAATGCCGAAATCCGTGGGTCGGACCATGATATTCCATTGTATTTTTCGACGCTGAATCTAAATCCGGCCTCAGGAAAGGCCCTACACGTCTAGGATTGGTCTCAGAGGCCGAAACTACCCCTAGAAGGGATGGAAGATGAATTTTAATCATGATATTTCAATGTACTTCTTAACGCTTGATCCGAATTTGTGGTCCAGAGTTTTTCCCCACTTAAATTTACCTCTAGGACCAAAACTATCCCTAGATAGGGGTGGAAAATCAAGTTCTGGTTAGATCACAATTCGGATCCAGCATTGACAAGTACATAAGAATACCATCTTTGCGATTCGGCACCCAAACTTCGATTTTTCGTCCCTCTGCAGAGGTAGTTTTGGTCCTAGAGGGTGCATTTTAATGGGGAAAAAACTTTTTAATCACAAATTTAGGTCCAGCGTTAACAACTACATAAGAATACAACCGTTTTCATCGTGCAAAATTCGATTTTCCAACCCTACCTAGAGGTAGTTTTGGTCCTAGAGGGTAAATTTTAGTAGGAGAAAAACTTTTCGGCCACAAATTCGGATCAAGCGTTGAAAAGTAAATTGGAATACCATGGTTAAAATTCATCTTCCACCCCTTCTAGGGGTAGTTTTTGGCCTCTGGGGCCAATCCTAGACGTGTAGGGCCTTTTCTAAGGCCGGATTAGGATTCGGCGTCGAAAAATACATATATGATATGAATATCATGGTCTGACCCACGGATATCGATATTTTTTTGTGAGTTATTGTGAGTGTGTTATCATTACCTTTCAGATTTAACTTCTGTAGAATAATACTTTTTAATAACATTTTCGTTAAAAGTTTATTATTTGGCTACGAAGTGTGTCAATAAAAATATAACTTTTACCAGTCCACGAAAAAAATATGTAAAATGCAGCAACAGATGAGAGCAAAGCCCTTTCTTATACGAGACTGCACAGTCTTAAAGGCCCACTAAAAGAATTTGCCAAGTTTCAGGTACAAGACGATTATGTGTTAGTTTTTTATATTTTATTTTCTTTTTTCTTCTCTTAATGTCTTTTTTGTTTATTTTAATACTTTTTGGAGACCTACATCTATTTTTTCTTACTACATTAAAAAATTAAAAATTTATAATAGCACTTCTACTAAAGAGATTACGTGGGGTGAGCGCAACACTTTTGAGGAAAAGGTCATCAAACAATTTTTTTGTGTTTTACGATTAACTTCGTTCAAAGTTTTTTGGTCGGTTCCAATATTTATTTGCTGTTGCCTCTTCCACGGATCCTTCAACAGTTACTTATTAAGCCAGTAAAAATCTTGTTTGGTTAATGCCTAAAGGCCCTCTCGAAAAAAGTAACTTAATTCCCATCCTCTATATATGAGAGACCAACTTCTAAAGTTTACGAGTCCAAACTGGAAAACAAGCGCATGGTAATACAGGGTCTAAAAATCCTGTTTAGTTTAATAAATGGTTAATGTTGCCGCCCCCAAAAAAATAGCCAATTTCCATAGTCTGTGTATGAGTGGTCAACTTTTGAAGCTTCTTGGCGGTATTTTTAAAAATGACCTTAAATAAAAACATCACATTACATCCATGAAAACAGCGGCTTCCAGAAAAGATTGATTTTTTTTTCGAGCCAGAAAGTATTTCTAAACTATACAATCTAAATGTATCCCAAATCAGACCCAAATAAGAATACTATTTCCATATCTGGTAAATGGCTACTTCCATATCTTTTAGCATTTTTGATTTCATCCAAAATGCTAAAATGCTTCCTGTTAATGACCCCATTACATAAAGTTTCTACCTCTTGCCCATCGACCAGCGGTAGGAAACCTGAAAAAAATAAAAGTATAATAGAGAAACGAGACAGGCCTTTTTGATGTATCTCTTTACAGTATATCCAGAGAAGCCCCAAATTTCACCTTGTTTGCTCCTTTATCCCTAGAGTATCTAAAACTTAAATCCTTTGCTTGCAATGGTCCAGTATTAATGAACCTTATTTGAAACAACCACGTCAATCAATCAGTTCTTAAGAATTAAGCCTTCGTGAACTGTAACAAGATGAAAAATGTCATGGTTAGGACTGCAGAAAATAAAAGTAACACATTAATTTATTAAGTAAAATGTTTAAATATATTTTAGGTATTTCATATTTGTGAAACTCAGTATTCTAAATTATCATTTCTTTGCCCAAATGGTAGTATATTTAACCAACGGTACCTTGTATGTGACTGGTGGTACAACGTAGAATGCACTGATGCACCTGCTTTCTTTCTATTGGGTAATGAGATAAGTAATGAGCAAGTTCCTTACATTGATAACAATGGTAAGTTTTTTTTCTTTTTTCTATCTTTTTTTATAGAGTTAGACTGCCCATAGGTGCAAATGGTCATCCAACCATAATACAATCGTCTGGAAAAATGGATAATCCGAAGTTTAAACTAAAAGTCCAACAATCTGATGGGCAAAACTAGGTTACTACCAAAAAATTTTAAGAATTCAGACGCTTTCTTTATGGTAATACTGACAACAGTATTAACCAGTCAGTATAATTATTTTCCCTATATGAATATTTGCCAACATTGGTTTAACACTGGCCATAGTGCACTGATTTCTATTTCTTTCTATCTTGATGACAGCCCACAAAAAATTTATACTAAGTGCTAGGTGAGTGCCGGGTTTTTCGATGTTTAACCCATTTAAAAACGCAATAGTCTCTCTTTTAAATCTTTACGATATACACTGACCGGCACAGAATTCCGCCACCCTAAAATTTTGGTCAAGTTTGTCGTTTTATAGGCGGTAAGGCTCTGGCAGAAGGAGAATGACCACTGCAGCTGATGACCACTTTGTCACCGTAAGTTCTTTAGAGATCAAAGATCTACTGCTGTGTGTCTAAGAAATGACTTGCATGACATGACATGACAAATGATTCGTCGAGTAAATGTAAGTAAAAGAACGATACGTAGAAGATTGACAGAAGCTGGGCTTCATTCACGAAGGCCAACAATATGTACACAATTACTTCCTCGGCATCGACAACACCGATTGAAGTTTGCAAGATCGTATTTTGACTGGACTGTGAAACAGTGAGAAAACGTACTATTTACAGATAAATCCAGGGTTTGTTTAAGTTCGTCGGATAGTCGTAAGCGGGTATACAGACGTAGACATGAAAGATATGCGGACTGGGCGGATATTTCTACCGAAGCATTCAACAATCTTGTATTCATTGAAAATGGAGCTCTAACCGCCCACCGTTACATTGAGGAAATCATCCAAGAAATTGTTGTACCATTTGCTTTTTTCTTTGGAAACCAATTTACAGTAATGCATAATAATGCTAGTCCTCACGTTGCATATGTAGTGAGCGAATATATGGATAAAGTTGGACTTCCAAATTAAATCAAATCAAATATTGTGTAAAGAATATAAAATTCTAATTCACAAAGGAAAGTTTTAATCTAAATATCCAAGTTTGGAATGGCCTGCATCTCAACCCAATCGAACATCTTTGTGATCAACTTAAAAGGGCCGTTCGTCGTCATCCTGTACAACCACAAACCTTGCAAGACTTACGACTGGCACTGACCGAAGAATATGAGGCTATTCCTTAAGAAATAATAAGTAACCTTATTTAATTGATGCCACAAAGACTGCAAGCTGTCATTGCTGCGAGAGGAGAAAATATGAACACGCTATTAAAATTGTTTTTGTAAATTAACTTTATGATATAGGTAGTGTTTGTTTTTTTTTTTAATAAAAATAGGCTTCAAATCAGCGTTTCATTTAAAATTTTGAAACATGCAGCAGAAATAAGATAATAAAATAAATCAAAAAACAAAATGTTTATGATACATTAAAGATTATAAGCAACAGTATGTAAACAAAATTATCCACCTTAATTTTCCGACAGGGAGTTTTGAAATTACGACAAACACAACAGTTTGATTTATTCCTCTATAATATAGCCTAATCAACAAAAGTTTCTTTATAAAATAATTAAAAAAGAAAACAATACATGGATCTACAAACTGGTATCAGAATCATAAAAATCGGATAGAAAATAAAAAAGTTATAAAACATCAAACTTGGCCAAAATTTCAGGGGGCAGAATTTTGTGCCGGTAAGTGTAGTTTAGCAAATTCGGCAAAATTCGAAGTCAGTGTTCGTGGTAAGCGCTAGTGACAGGAAGTCTACTAAAATGGTTAAAAACAATTTTACTTTTAAGACAGCAATAAAAATTGTTTTTTGGGATAAGTATTATTATTCTACACCGTATTAGTCTTTACTTGTCAATTTCTAAGTTGGCAAGCTAGTTAAGTTTAACAACTGGAACAAGTCCCTTGAGTTTCTTGGTGAATCCAGATCGTTGCTCTTGACATATCCAAAGCTTTCGATCAGGTCTGGCATGATGGGCTTCTTAACAAATTTCCTTCTTACGGTCTTCCATCTAAGCTTTGCTCTTGGCTCTCCAGTTTTCTTTCTAATCGACTTACATCGGTTACTGTAAATGGACATTCATCATGCCTTTATCAAATTAATGCTGGGGTGCCCCAGGGCTCAGTGCTGGCACCCACGCTGTTTCTTTTACACATTAACGATCTTCTCTCTTCCACAATCAATCCCATTCATAGTTTTGCTGACGATAGTACACTCCACTTTAGTATTTAATTTCTTAAGCTACCATGCAATTCTGATTTGGAAAACAAGCGCAAATATCTTTTTCACAAGACCTCAAACTTATCTTGGATTGGGGCGCCAAAACTCTTGTTTAGTTTAATGCCTCGAAAACACAGTCTTGTTCAATGTCGCGAAAAAGGTCTGCCAATGCTCATCCGTTGCATATGAGCGGTCAAGTTCTGCAGAACGTTTAATCTTGTCGGCGTTACTTTTGAAAATAGCCCCAACTGGCACAAGCACATTACATCCATAGCCTCGGCAGCTTCAAAAAAGCTTGGATTCCTTTTTCGAGTCAGAAAATATTTCTCTTCTTCTAATCTGTATTCTCTGTATGTATCTTAAATCAGACCCTTTTAAGAATATTGTTCTCATGTCTGGGGAATGGCGTCTTCTACAACACTTAGCATTCTGGACTCCATTCAAAGAAGAGCCGTTCGTCTTATTAACGATCCCACGCTCACAGAAATACGGAGGAAGCCGTAAGTTCAGCCAAATTATCATATACAAATTGTTTTTTAATTGCATATGAATTTAGGACTTCCAAAAGATGCGTTTTTTTGTAACTGAATTTAAAATAAATATCATTTTCTAACAAATATGCCTGGATTTCAGTTTTTAAACTTGATGAAGCTGGTGCTTTGTGTAGCAGACCGCTGTGGTAGCTTGCGTTATCCATGACAATAACACTGTTGTTTGGATTTTTTTTAAGATAATTTTAAAACCAGTTTTCAAAAAGTTCTGCACTTGAATCCTCATGATAATCCAAGCTAGAATCCTTAATATTCTTTGCAGACAACAGCAAGCAGTTTGGGACAATTCCGTCTTCTGAACCAGCGTGTATTATGGTAATGCGTTTTTCTTTATTTGAAGGTGCTTTCGTCTGACAGTTTTGATTGGAATCAACCCATTCTTTAGATACTGTGTCGTGTGTATCGTACTATGTTTCATCAAGGTAAATTGTGGATCTGTTTTCTAACCTATATCTTTTAATGTCTTTACAGTAATTAAATCTCCAAGTGCGTAATCTGTGCGATTCCATTACTACTTGTCTTTTGTCCATTTTGCGGTATTTAAATCCCATTTTACAAACAACTCTATGGAGGGTTGCACGGCTAATACTTATATTGGTTTCGTCTTCGTCTAGCTTCTTTTTCAGTTTATCCAAGATAGGAATAACTCCGCTTTTATAAAGACAATTTATTTTCCTTCTTATTAGGTCCTGATCACTATTATCTATACGGTGAGATTGAAAATCACTACCTTTATTTCTTTTGTTCAATTCTTCCCTAATAATAATATCCCTTATCGATGATATTGGAGTTTTGTAAGTAGACAGGTTTCTTTTAAAGCTTCTTGTTTAATTAGACCTCTACTGATTAAAGTTTCACACACATTTTTCACAACCTGTTTTGCATCTAATGACAAATGATTTCGACGCGACATAGTTATATTCTCGTAAAACAACTTTTTTGAAACGCACAGTAAAAACGGTTATTCAACACTGCCACTAAAATATTAGCCAAAATATTTATATGCCTATTGGTTAATACTCAAGAGATACCTGGCCACCCCTGCCCCTATGAACAAATGGGTTTAACCAATAACAATAGGTAATAAAATTGTTAAAGGTTTATTGGGTATGGTCCGTCAAAAGCCATAACGATATACTTTGAGACATACTGTACTTGCCTGCCAGAACATCAACAGCAGCGGGTACGGGACCATCAAGATTACATATACATATTTACTTCTAGCCTCTTATTTTGCATGCATATATATATATATATATATATATATATATATATATATATATATATATATATATATATATATATATATATATATATATATATATATATATATATATATATATATATATATATATATATATATATATATATATATATATATATATATATATATATATATATATATATATATATATATATATATATATATATATATATATATATATATATATATATATATATATA
Organism: Listronotus oregonensis; assembly: GCA_019359885.1. Taxonomy (NCBI): domain Eukaryota; kingdom Metazoa; phylum Arthropoda; class Insecta; order Coleoptera; family Curculionidae; genus Listronotus; species Listronotus oregonensis. Next base: position 11,473 of record JAHBCN010016003.1, read on the forward strand.
TATATATATATATACAGGGTGTTCGGAAAATGCGTTAGGAAATTTTAAGGGGTGATTCTACATAGGAAAATAATGTTAGTAAGTTATTTGGCAAAATGTCGAGATCTCCATGGTTACCAAGATATGGGGGTGCAAAGTTCAATTTTTAGTTTTGTTTTTCCACCATATTACATTTATTCTTCCATGAATTTAGTTAATGTTCGGCATACGAACCGAGCTCTTTAGGTTCTGATATTGTACGTTAAAAGTAGTTCTTTAGAACACCGCTAGAGGGCACTTTACCTGAAACACAAAATTTATTTACTCCCTATCTTTTTTATTTGGACCGATATTGCAAATTTGAATATACCAGCTTAAAGATAATTAAAAACTCAAAAAAGAATGTACTCTTCATCAATGTCGATAAACCTTACCATTTAGCCACAAATCGACATCAACGTTTTCATCAGTTTTATCCAAATTAACCATGTATTTAAATGAAATCAACAAATCAAGTCGCCTTGTATCAAATGAATTTGACAGCTTATGATTTTATAAGTATATTTATTAATAAATTTGTCAACAAAAAAACTTAACACTAATTTAATATGTAACTAATCTTAATGGTAACTTATAAAATTGATTCTTTAAAAACGGAAAAATTATAACATATTTTCAAAATGCCTCCCATTCATTTCTATACATTTTCTAATACTATTTAAAAAATGTTTTCTTATGCGAAAAAATATACCAACTGTATTTTTAATAATATCACAACCATTCATTATCCGTTGACGCAAATTATTTATATCATTTACCGGCGTCTTAAAGACTAAAGCTTTCAAATGACCCCAAAAAAACCTTTGCTGATGCTGTTTTTCTACAATGGCGTGAGGGTTTTTATAAGCTCATTCGTGTGTATAACGAAAATTTGTAATCCCATCTCGCGTGAATGCTGCTTCGTCAGTAAACAAAATTAAGTCGATGAAGTGGTTATTTTCTTCATATTTTTCCAAAAGACTATTGCACCTGTCCAGTCGTAGTTGTAAGTCACCCTCATAAAGTGCTTAAACCTTCTGTACATGAAATGGGGACAGAAGTTCTTCATGAAGAATTTGCCAATTGTAGCATTAGCAATTCCCTCTTGTAACGCAAGATTCCTTGTGCTAATACTTGGATTTTCTTCTACTCTTTCGATAACTTTTTGTTCTCTTTCAACAGTTCTAACATGCCTTGTTCTGCCTTTATCGGAAAACCCAATCTTGAAAGAACCTATCTCACCAAGTCGTTTGTGAATGTTGACGAAAGTTCGGGCGTATGGAGCATTTTCTTCTGGATAAGTTGCAATATAAATCCGCCGGGCCTCTTCTGCGTTCCCATGTGCTTACCCTTAACAAAAATGCATATCAAGGTACTTAATATGTGAATATTCTCGTTCCATTTTATAGCAATGTATGTTTTTAACACGGAAAATTATTTTAAACTCAACAGTAATGTAACCAATATTTGTCAAATTTCGCAAAATTTGACACAAGGCGACTTGATTTGTTGATCATATCTAAATACATGGTTAATTTGGATAAAACTGATGAAAACTTTGATGTCGATTAGTGGATAAATGGTTAGGTTTATCGACATTGATAAAGAGTACATTCTTTTTTGAGTTTCTAATTGTCTTTAAGCTGGTATATTTAAATTTCCAATATCTGTCTAAATAAAAAAGATAGGGAGTAAATAAATTTTGTGTTTCAGGTAAAGTGCCCTCTAGCGGTGTTCGAAAGAACTCCTTTTAAGGTACAATATTAGAACCTAAAGAGCTCGGTTCGTATGCCGAATATCAACTAAATTGACGGAAGAATAAATGTAATATGGCGGAAAAACAAAACTAAAAATTGAACTTTGCACCCCTGTATCTTCGTAACCATGGAGATCTCGACATTTTGCCAAATGACTTACTAACATTATTTTCCTATGTAGAATCACCCCTTAAAATTTCCTAACGCATTTTCCGAACACCCTGTATATATATATATATATATATATATATATATATATATATATATATATATATATATATATATATATATATATATATATATATATATATATATATATATATATATATATATATATATATATATATATATATATATATATATATATATATATATATATATATATATATATATATATATTTTTTTGTTTATATTTCATCTTCACATGTTTACTGTTAACTTCTTAAATAAATATTTGTCAAAAAAATATAATTTTGTTACTTTTTTTCATAACGCATGGGAAAGACGATGAGTTTCTGTAAGCCTATTTTATGATGTAATTTGTGGGGGTTTAATTTTTTTAAAAAAAGGAAACGTTTATTTCATTTTATGATAAGGAAAAAAAAATAAGTTAAGAAATTTAAAAAGTTGTTTATCTTTTTAACTTAACTTAATTTTTAACATGTGTATAATTAAAACCATTTGATCACATAATTTTATCTTTTTTGTGTGACTTTAACTTATTTTAATTAATTTAATTTTTCTGCATAATCCTATCTTTATTTAGCAAATAGCGTGCAATGTTTTAGCATTTTCTGTTTCCTCGTTTGTTTAATTATTCAAAAAAATTAATTTTTACACATCTCTCTACTGTTTTAAATTTTAAATTTTTTTATCGTTAAAACTGATATATGGAAATAATTTATTATTATTTAGCAACGACCTTTAAGGACGTATATTCTGTTGACATTTCACGATACAAGTAGGAATGTCTAACAGTAACGTGTAAAATACCACGCAGATACGTATTAGTTTAGTTTAAGATACGAGTTTAGAAATATAAATATAAACAACAAATATCTCTAGCATGCTAAAAATGCTATAAAAAAACCATTTTACATTTTGTTTAAAGAGATATGTACAATTCTTATTACAAATAACTTTCATCTAATTTTACCAAAATTTGAGTTATATTGTGGGTAATGTGGGTATTGATTTAAATTTGAATTATATTGTGGGTATTGATTTACTAAACAAAAGTTTTTAAACTACCAAAAATAGGATAGTTTAAAATATAGGCCGGGTCACAAATTTAATTTTCTTTATCTTAGATTTTTCCCTTGGCACAATGTTCTGTATATTTCTAGTACAAAACGTAAGAATAATTTTTCGTTTATATATGCTAATTAAAAATATCTTATAAGTTTTCTTACAATACCCTCAAAATTTAAGAACACAATACTTAGAAATATTATAATTTTTTTTTTGTTTTCAAGAATTATTTAAATTACACAGCCCTACAAAGTAAAAAAAAAGTTGAAGGTCCGAAAGACTTGACCATGGTATTTTTATGTTTATGGGGTCGCTGAAGTCGAAACCGTGGCAAGTTTGACCTCATCAGGTCAGGGTCAAGGGTATTTCAAAATCAAATCTATAAAATTAATCGCAACCAAATTTGAAGAATGTATAAGTATGTTTTTGAGGTCGATAATGAATTTTTTGTCAGTTTGACCCGACCGGGTGGCATATAGATACTGCAGACGCATAAGGCATAGCTGAACGATTCGATTTTTAAAGATCTATCTGATCAATAAAAATAGCAGTAAAGTGAAGACGTAGATTGTCCTCCGTCTGCAGTTTACTAAGGTTGGTCAACTTGTAAAGGACAGGCGTAGTTTATGCTTGTACGTCTATAGTTTATGCTTTTTATAGAAATGTAAATGAGACACAGTATACAACTAACTTTTTTAATTGCTCTTATGTTAGTTAACATAATGACAAATTAACATTCGCAAAAATCACTATTTCCTGAATTTATTGTCACCCAGTCCAATGTTACTCTCTACACACAGTGCTAATTTGTGTGGTACTTTTTGTTTGCTGTTTTTTGTTAGATTTTCCAGGGTTTCGTCCAGTTATCGATGCTCTTTTACCTGTCAATGTAACCTTACGTCTTAATATTGAAGTCGGTTATATATACTTTTTTTCCTTTTCTTAATAATTATTTTTAGACCAAATTCTTGTATATTTAAAAGCACAATGCAAGCCTTATATCAAATGATTGATTTGATTTGGCTTGCTGGTACAATTGTCCAAATATTTCATTATAGCGGGTTCAAAAGATTTAGGCTCACTTTTAAACTTTGACATAACTAAATTCGAATGTGACATCCATTTAGTTTTTAATTGCTTCTATGTCAATATTTTCCTTATCGTCAAATTCCAGGAAAACATCAATATCTTTTGATCTTGCTGGTTTTGGACAGAAGAAAATTATTACCGATGTCCGGGTTTAAATTCTCTCAACCTCCCCATTTTTTTTACCGTTATCACAAATTTTCCCACAAATATAATATTATACTAACCTCAATTTTTTCTTTAGAATGTATTTTGGGTTCTAAAACTGTTTTGGTTATTTAATTATATTCAAAACCCTTTCTGGCACTATATTTTCCATTGTTTATAATCATTTTTTTTAGATACCTAAACACCTAATGCATATTGCAGACTTTAAGATCCAACTATGTCTCCGTTTACGCGCCTGAAGCGGGTAACTGGCCATCCACCGATCTTTGCGTATTGTTATTCCTTTGTTGAGTTTACGTTTATGCGACCCATCACCCGGTCCAAAACGAAAACCAGAGCATTTTAACGTCAAAAATGTAAAATTAATTGCATCCGAATTAAAGGTCCGAAAGGTTGACCATGGCATCTTTATTTTTTTGGGGTGCTGAATCCGAACCGGGGTCAGTTTGACTCCTTCGGTCAAGGTCGAGGGCATTTTAAGGGCAAATCGCAAAATTAATTAACCAAATTTGAAGAGTGTATACTTATGTTTTGAATCTTTTAATATAATCCGTGGCAGTTTGACCCCATCGAGTTATGGCAAGAGGTATTTTAAGGTAAAATTTAAAAATATAATTTTACAGATTTTTACCACAGATTCGTATTCAGGACCTTAAAAAAATTTAAATAAACCTTTAACCCTTGGCGGGCGCCTTTAGAATTAAAACGCGGGCGGGCCCCGGCATTTTCACCGCATAGAGTTCTTTGGTTTTTGGCTAAACTAATAAAAAAATATATTTTTTTTTAGAAACCAAAAACATATATAAATACTAAGTGTTTTATAAGTTAAGAAAATAATTTTTAAACATTTTTAAAACAAAAATAGTTGTGCTTTTAAAAAAAAATAAAAAATTAAATAGAATTAGAAACCCAAAAAAAAACCCAAAAAAAACTAACATTAATTACCTTCCGTTTTTTCTTCCTGGTTACATTTTAAACACTTGACGATAATTTTTCTGTATCATCTGAATCCCACAGTTCTTCACTTTTTTTTGATTTCCTTTTTTGCCCCAGTTAGATATAATGCCCCCAAAAAGAGCTCTAATTTAATTTTTTGTTGTGTGTTTGCAATCCCTCTTTCCTAAATAGTTGTTTACATCAAGTATTTTCTTTTCTATAAATATGGTAGTATTTCTTACTATTATTACTGCTCATCAATCATTTCGTCCCCAAAGAAACAATCTAAATGCGTCAATTTCTCTAAGTACCTATATTTCTAGCACTTGCTTTTGGATCAGGTAATATTTTTATATTCTTCGCTTTTACTTTTCCAACTGAAATAGGTTTGCCTATGTCATCATCTAAGACCTCATCGATTTTTTCTGCCAACTGCTCAGAATCGCTGCTATTTTGTCTTGTGTTATTGTTTCCCATGTCTATTTCATTATCATCACCATTGTTATAACACTTAAAATTTTCTTTTTCCTTAGATCATTATTTGTTGTTTCGCCTAATTCTCTAACCAAATCTTCTAATTCCTTTTCTAGCCTATTGGGTGTTAATCCTTTACGTGATCAAAATTCAATAAAATCCTTTATTGATTTTACAAATTGGAAGTCTGGGGATTGGAATACACAATAATTTTTGTAACAAGGAAGTAATGCACATTACACAATATTTGCAAAATTTAGCAATTAAAAACACAACTTACATGACAGGGCGCGCTGCAGAACGCACCGCAAATTCTACCTATTTCAAATTTTACGTCGGTAAAAAGTCACTGAAATTACATAGGGCACCAAGATTGTGGGTAGGAAAGCCAATAACCTGAACAAGGAATACATAGATTTAAATATTACAAAGCTTACTTTATTATAATTTTAAGAGTAAAATATAAATTTGCGGTGTTTTCTGCCGCAGGCGCCCCGCCGAAAAGGGTTAAATTTTGGGTTGCCATTAATTTTGCAGATTTATTTCGATATACCCCTAACCTCGACCTGATGGGGTCAAACTGACCCAGGATTCGGATTTAGCGACCTTAAAAACATAAAAATAACATGGTCAATCCTTTTGCACCTTTAATTGTTTTTGTTATTGGGCTGTGTAATTTTTTAAGATTCGACCTTAAAGGACATGACTTTGACCTGATTATAATAAATTCGACGTCTTGATATTGTAAAAAGTTAAAGTTTATCATTTTAACTATTAAGAATAATTTATATTGCTTTCTTGTATATGGGTTATTTAGAAGAACAAAAAATCGTCATTGTACGTCTTTTTTATGGCAACAATAATAATGTGACGACAGTGCAAAGGGAATATCACTTATTATTCCTCAACAACGGGTACCATCTATAGACATCATTAAATACATAGTAAAAAAGTTTAGTGAACGGAAAAGCTTAAAAATAAAGAAAAGGACTATTGCACATAATCAAAACGAAGATTTGGATATCTTCGTTTTTTTCCAGGATAATTATTATTTTTTTCTATTGGACTAGCACGGATGCGGTATCTGAACTTAATTAAACAGATTATAAAATGTATTATCCCTTAATATTTTACAAATTTCATCCTTATAAATTTATGTCCGTCCAGAATATTTTTGAACAAAACATGCAGGACCGACCTAAGAATGCACTGGTGCATTGGGAAAAACTGGTAAGGGGAAACAGAATCCAGAGTTTTTAAATAAAATTATATTTACGAACGAGTCTTCTTCACTTTAGCAGAAATATTTAATCGCAAAAAAAAACATTTTTAGTCCAGAGAAAACTCTCACCAAATCTAGCAACATAACAGTTTTATTGTTTCATGGCTCTCTTGATACGAATATGAAACTTTTATGCAATTTATTTATAATTAATGCTAAAATATCTGAAAAATAATTTACCAAATATTATCAAGTTAAAATATATATATATATATATATATATATATATATATATATATATATATATATATATATATATATATATATATATATATATAATATATATATATATATATATATATATATATATATATATATATATATATATATATATATATATATATATATATATATATATATATATATATATATATATATATATATATATATATATATATATATATATATTTTATATATATATATATATATATATATATATATATATATATATATATATATATATATATATATATAAAACAAAAAAGGTACTAAATTTCGGGTATCCGTCCGAGGGGCTATATATAAAAAAAAAAAATTAAATCTTTCTCAATTTTAGGTATACTTACAACTAAATGCATTATTTAGAATTTGGGTTAACACCCAAAACAGCTAAATTTATACATTAAAATATTTTGCCAATTAAAAAATTTTTTAACCCTAAAATGAATTTGGGGTTTCCTTTTTTGATTTTATGTTTATTTTTTTTTTTTCCATATTTAGACCTGGGGGAAAAAAAATAAATATTTTTAAAAGTTTAAACTAAAAGTGTTTCACTTTAATTAGCCCTCCCCTTGCCCTATAAAAAATTTAGTACCTTTGTTGTCTAACTGGTCGGCCAAGAATTCCCTCCCCCTTTTATTTTATATATATATATATATATATATATATATATATATATATATATATATATATATATATATATATATATATATATATATATATATATATATATATATATATATATATATATATATATATATTATATATATATAAAAAGGTAATAAATTTCTTGGGTATCGGTCCGGGGAGGGCTAATTAAATGAAACACTTCTTATTTTCGACTTTCGAAAATATTTTTTTTCCCTTCAGGTCTACAATAGGGAAAAAAAAACAATACAAAAAAAAAAGCAAATCTTTCCCCAATTTTAGGTATACTTACAACTAAATGCATTATTTAGAAGTTGGAAACTCAACAACAGCTGAATTTTACAATGTATAGAAACAGGATATTGTTAAGTTTTCAAAAAAAATTCATATTAATGTTTCTTGGTTCTAAGTTTTGTTACTTTTTTAAAATATTATAATTTAAAAAGTAAGACTAGTACAGAATGGATGGATTTTTTATCCACTTTTTTTTCGTTTCAGGGGCTTTTTAGTTTAACGTATTTTTTTAAATTTTTTTTTTTTTTGGAATGCGGTATAAGGGCCGGGCATATCTGGGTTAAAATTAAGATATTGTTAACTTAACTGGAAGGTGATTTACTTATGACTGAATTTTATGTAATATGTAAAATTGAAAAATTAGTAATTTGGGAAAAAAATATTTTTAAACAATAAATATGGTGTCTTAATGATCACGAAGCTCTTATTTTCACATAAGAGGGATTTTGTGTATTTCGTGTATGTCTGTGTGAGTGTGTAGGT